>JANEYF010005588.1:0-100402 GCA_029963845.1 Rhamnusium bicolor | reverse complement strand
AATGTTGACATCTATTTTATGTTATTTAATACATTTTAATTGCTGCATAATGACCAAATTAATCGAATAATAAACAGGAGGATTCCAACCCCATGGTGGATGTACTCCACTACTCAAGTACATTTCAACTGGTAATTAGTTCAAATGCAAGTTACTCTACACCACAGATATTTCATACCAACTCACCAAACAATCCAATCAAAATATAACTAAAAACCGCGGCCATTTTCGAAATTCTACATTTTATGAAAAGTTTGAATTTATTCAAATTTTCCTTCAGACAGGTGTGCTTGAACTCGGTGGAGTCCACTCACGGGGCTAAAAAAACCTATATTGTCACTAAGTTATCTAGTTCCTGAGAACACTCCCGAATAGAATCAACCCTCGATCTGAATTAATTTGTGAATTTGCAATGTAAACTTGGCCAGTTTTTTCCCTGAGGATCGGTGCTACGGTCTCCGAATCGAACGTATTGTAAAGGACCACCCCCCATTGATTGTCACAGATTTAATTCCCGGCAACACGCTGAAACCAAGAAAGAAACAGCGAACCGAAACGGAAAAAACAGTCAGTAACTTAATTTATTCAACTAAAAGGTGAAGCCTTCGTTGTTGGAAGTAAATCAAAAGGTGTATTCAACCCCCTATAATTGTCACTGGGTCTTTTTTGCCCCTTGCGTACTCTCCTCAACGTGTCTTTCACCTTTTATTTTCTTTCAAACACAGAAGTAAAATATATTATACTTCCTCTTCCCTATGTATCTAGTTAAAATAATGTAAAATAGAATTTTTTCCCCTTTTGTTGTTTATTAGGTTAGTTTTCCCTGAACTCGGCATCGCGGCTCCTGACCAGACGTCCTGTTAGGATTAAACCTCCCAATGATTGTCACAAGGTTAATTCCCAACATCACGTCAAGTGATGAGGACAGCAGCACCGAATTCAGCAAAACCTATCCATATTATTTTAATTTAATTATTGATAAATTAAGTTAAGACCAAGAAGAAAAATATACTATACTTTTTTCTGTGGAAACAGTTCCGAGAAAGTATCACAATTGCCTATAAGAGGCACGGTTGTATTACAGTATAAATTCCACCCTGAGTAGTGAATTTTCACTGATCCCCCTATTCAGTGTGACACTCCACTGCACCACCCACAGTAAACAAAAGTTAAAAAAATATTTTAAAATTATTCGTAAATTGTCAAAATTAAATGATTAACCATTTTGTTCCCCTCCCCTATTAGTTTCATCATTGTGGAACCTAAGTCTCCAGACAGGAGTACAATCAAGGATGACCTCCCTATTTTTGTCACTGAGTTCATCCTTGAAAAAAAACCTACCAAGAGCAAACGTCCCACACTGATGGAACCTGATTTGAAACTATGGATTATTTTTACCCCCTTAGTTTTGTCATGTTGGGACCCCAGTCCTCAAGTCGAAATAAAATCAAGGATGGCGTCAAAATTCATCCCTGACAACAGACTTACCAGGGACAAACATCCCAAGATGGCAAAACCTAATTTGAAAATGTGGTTTAATTGTTGATGTGAAGCAAATATGAATAAATACGACTTAAACTATCTATATCAGTTCTCCTATTCATTGTATTATTTTCCTTCTTAATTTCTACCATTTCAAGGAAAAGTCTTTTTGTTAGATTAGTTTCTACATTTAAGATTTTTGGTTGGTTAAAATTTATCTTATGTCCAGTAGCAATTGAGTGGTCTGCTTGTGCACACGAAAGTTTGCCGTTTCTACAATCACTTTTATGCAATGTAATACGTGATTGTAGCGACTGTGACGTTTGACCTATGTATTTCATTTCGCAGTTGTGACAAGGAATACTATATACAACATTAGATTTCTTAAGAGCATCATCTTTGTGCTTCACCTTAGTATAAATAGTGCTAAGTGGTTTTGCTGTTTTTTGGGCAATTTTTATTGATGGTTCATGTGTGAAAATATTGATAATTTTCGAAGTTAAATCTTTGATGTACGGTAAGGACCCATATTTCAATGTAATATGTGCGTCAATATTATTATTACTATTATTATTGTTACCATTTACATGTAGTGTGTTAAAAAGAAGTTACTTTATATATATATATATATATATATATATATATATATATATATATATATATATATATATATATATATATATATATATATATATATATATATATATATATATATATATATATATATATATATATATATATATAAAAACAACGGGTAGTCGTGACTGACTAGTTAAGGCATAAAACTAGAAATTTTGGGGTTCCAGTCACAATACACGAACATCATAACCAATTTTTACACAAAAACAGTGGAACAAAAGACCACTTAACTAACTATTTTATAGAATGTAAAAATTTCCTTAAACAACACCCTGAATTACTAGTAGTCAGAAGTGATAAAGGGAACGTTACTGTTTTGATGTACAGGAAGGACTATTTAACTAAAAGTCAAGAACTTTTAGATGATCAAACATATTATAAAAAAACTAAAAAACGATCCTACCTGTAAAACACAACAGAAAGCTAATAAACTTGTCACTGAATTAAAAGAGAATAACTCAATAGATCAAGCTGCAGCTAAGACTTTGACTCATTATAATTCTATTGCCCCTCGTTTCTATACTCTACCGAAAATACATAAACCCTCACTAACAATGAGGCCAATAGTGTCATCAATTAACTGTCCTAATGGCAAACTGGCACAGTTTCTAACAGACATTTTAACCAATGCATACGATACTGATAACAATGTATACGTAAAAGATTCTTTCTCCTTCAGCGAATTTATCAATGATTGTAAACTACCGCCTAATTATGTCATAGTTAGCTTTGACGTGGTTTCTCTATTCACTAACTTACCCCTACAGCTAGTAATAGACTGTATGACAAATAATTGGAAAACTGACTGCAACCCCAAAATTTCTAGTTTTATATATACATATATATATATATATATATATATATATATATATATATATATATATATATATATATATATATATATATATATATATATATATATATATATATATATATATATATATATATATATATATATATATATATATATATATATATATATATATATATATATATATATATATATATATATATATATATATATATATATATATATATATTATGTATATATATATTGAAGCAAGACTGAAAATTGACATTGTATCGCTGGCAGTGTGCACTATTGACCGCAGGACAGCCAGATGGAAAATTACTTCTCTACTATCCTAACGCTTACGTTGATGAGCGTCTGCTTATCTGCGCCTGGTTTATATTGCAACGTTGCCATTTAAGAGACTCATGTCTAATGATGCAGTACACAATCAGTATCGCACGCACACACACACGCACGTATATATAATTTGTTTTAGTTTTTGGTGTGTTTTACTTGCCGAGACAATACCATTGTTGGAAAGTGAGGAATTGGTATTTTCATCGAATGATACTTTTACAATCATGCATTGTATAGAAGAGAAAGAAAATCTTCTGGACAAATTAATAATAATAAATCTAAAGCCAAATCTTACTCACACTAGTCATTCTTTAAAACATATATCAGTGCATTGCGGATTAGTGTTCATAATCATTGGTATAAATTATATAACCACATTAAAGCAAATTAAATCTCGTAAATGAAACAAGGTAATACCAAACTTTATAAACGTACCTGTGAGGTTACAATAACAACAAATTTGGGGTCCTACCACTAGAACTAGACGATCACGAAAAAAGGCCAATTAATTAATAAAGTATTACCTGTCACTTCAAGACAGATGAGACTTAGAAAAAAGGGGAATAAATTAAATACAAAATAATCGAGGGAGGGTTGATTGGGGCACATTATAACATGAATTCAATTTTTACATCTTACCAATACAAAATAATAATTCTGGAAATAAAATATCTTGTTATATACTCACTATTTAAGCAAAACGCCTACAGTAAATCATATGTATACATTTCCAACATTATCTCTGTAACATAAACAAAACTTTAAGAGCCCACAAACCATGTTAAATTATCTCAGTTGCGTTAAAACAGACAATCCAATGTAACAAAATTTAAAACAAATACCTAATAATTAATAGTGTAAGTAAATTGTAATGTAAAATAACCATAACTATGTTTTTAAAATATTATATTAATTGTAGTTCTCTGATGATGGTGTAATAAACCGAAACGTTAGAAAATAATAATAAAATTAGTTATCCCTGACTGAAATCCCCCAAAAAAAAAATATATATTGTATATATATATATATATATATATATATATATATATATATATATATATATATATATATATATATATATATATATATATATATATAGTATATACAGATTGTATACTGAATCATTAGACATAGTACATTGAAGGAAGACTGAAAATTGACATTGTATCGCTGGCAGTGTGCACTATTGACAGCAGGACAGCCAGATGGAAAATTACTTCTCTACTATCCTAACGCTTACGTTGATGAGCCTCTGCTTATCTGCGCCTGGTTTATGTTGTAACGTTGCCATTTAAGAGACCCATGTCTAATGATGCAGTACACAATCTGTATCGCACGCACACACACACACGCACATATATATAATTTGTTTTAGTTTTTGGTGTGTTTTACTTGCTGAGACAATACCATTGTTGGAAAGTGAGGAATTGGTATTTTCATCGAATGATACTTTTACAATCATGCATTGTATAGAAGAGAAAGAAAATCTTCTGGACTTGAAGGATAAAATAGATATTCTAAGATTATCAGCTGCAAGGAATTTATCGAGAGCTTTGACTTATGAAGCTCAATTGGTTACTCATTAGTGCCTTAAATTAGTTTTAACTATGTTTGTACCATTTTCCATTAAATAATAAAAAAAAAATCTTGAGATTATTATTATTTTTCCTCATTGATTCTTTATTTGAAGAGAAAGCCTGCTCTTAAACCTCAGTAGTGAGCCTTGATTGACATTTACTTTGTTCTTATCCTATTCAATTCAATTATCAAAGAGGAAAAGTTGATATACCACTTTTTAAATTTGTATTTTGATTACACTATAAATTCATTAGCAGGTGATAATGGTGGATAAAATGAAATAATGTCTAATAATAACAGAAAATTTATCAGAAGATTAAATGGAAGATGAAGGGATTAAGAACCTGAAAAAAAGATGTATACTAGTTATTGTGGGTGAGCAGGTGATAACGAGGGATATGGAGTAATTTAAATCGGGCTGTCTAAGTGAAATATTTGAATAAAATTAGTTTTTAATTTAAAATAAAATCTGATGTGAAAAAAACAGTGTACAGGGTTGATAAAAAATATGGAACATAGTTTATACCGTGTGTCCCAAATTCGATGCTCACCATTGGAATCTCAGAAACGGTAAGAGCTACAAGGTAGGTTAAATAGGTTAAGTTTTAGCAAATATTATGCTGATCCGTAAAAAAATCATGGCTAACTGAAACCGTTTTTGAGATTTTCCAAAAAAAAACGAAAATTTTGTGATTTCTCTTTTTGGCTGTAGCCAAGTAATCCTTGGTCAGGCAGGTTTTAGACTTTTACATTATTAGGACACTTTTTGGACATAAATTTTTTGGTCTAAAAACGAACGCTCAATAATTTTTTGTTTTCGAGATATCCTAGGTAACTTTTGTTATTCTTATAAGAGCTATATTGGATTTTTGTTTTTCAGATTGCTCTTAAAAAGAGCTCTCAGATGATGTATCACATGCCTAAGAGAAATTGTTTTTCAAGGCACTAATTTAAGAAAAGTTAACCATTGCTTAACAAAAAATAGTAGGCCGTGGAAAATCAAAAAGTTCTTTTGATTTCATGGATATACCTAATACATAAAAAAAACATTACATTATAAAAAATAACAGTAATATTAAGGTTACCAGTTTGAAATGTTTAAACAATTGTAATTTTTTGTTAAAATACTGAACATAATCGATATGAAGACAATTTTTTTAATAACAGCAAATTAACGTAATAGAAGAAATGATAGTAAAGAAGTAAGAAGATTTAATAAAACTATTCATATGACCTTCATTACACTGAACATATTTTTGACATCTACTCCTAACCGAGCTGATTACTCTTCTGATAGTATTGGCATTTATTGTGCCGAAAACGTCCGGCACCAGGTCCGCATTTACGTGCAGGCTATCTAGGCTGTAGTTTATAGGCCCGCACCACAAAAAAATCTGTTTAAAAATTTTAACTTTGAACATACTAAAATAAAAAACGTCTTTATTTTAATACTCTTATAATCATAAAAGACAGCGACGCAGTTGTTTTGAGCTTTCTAAATTTTGTGGAATGACCAATATTTGTGCAGTGATTATGTGTATCTGCACCTACTGTAAAGAAAAACAAATCGAGCGTCATTGTTGACTTCAGGTTATTGTTTTTATTGCCCTATTCTAAATTTCGTGAAATGAACAAATGTTTTTCTGTGGCTGCACCTACCTACATCTCGACACTTATTACTAAGTGGCAATCGCTAAAGAAGGTACGTCACGTCCGTGATTATGATCATCATTTATCATTTGTTTTATCTTAATATGTAGGCCTACTGTTTCATATTGTTATTAAAACGTTTCACTTCTACAGCTATCACTGTAATAAGTGTTTTTTTTTTACTTTTACGTGTAATTATGGACCGCCATGAAATACAAACTAATCGCCATAAAAAGAAAGACGAATTTAAATGCGCAAGTGCCAAACGAAAGATCGCAAAAGAGAAAGAAAAGAAGAATGAAGACGTTATAGCGGTCACATTGTAGGACCGATTATATGAAGTTTACGCCAAGTTCATTTACTGCCTCAAAAATGATGATACACATTCTCCTGCTAGCCCGAGTCAACCTCAAAACTTTGAAGATGATTAGTATGAAATGTAGGTGCAAACCAATTAGCCACTAAGATTACTTACTTCAGTTTTATGTGTTTTGTGATAAAGTCCTATCCAGGTCAGGATTATGAATACAAATGTCTTTAATGACGTATAAATGCTACAAAAACAAAGAATTACTAAATTATTGCTGTGTAACACGTAACAGTATTTTTCATAAAAACTGCATTGAAAGAAAAAATGTAACTAGAATTGAAAAGCACAAAATACTCTGTTCCAAAAAATGTACTGTCAGAATTATGATAAGGAAAACGATATAAGTTCATTAAAATTGAGAATAGATCAGTTAAATTTGGAATAAAGGAAAAGGATAACTATATTAAAACTCAAAGACGCACTTCTCAGGTAATCGAAGAAGATGTTATTGAAACAGAAAATCACTATAATTTTGAAATTAAGAATCAAGAAGAAAAAATTAAATTACCTGAAGCAAAATTATTGAAGGAAAGAAATATAAAACTGGAAGAAAATATTGCAGCATGTTTAAACTACAACAATAATAAAAGACTGAAGAATTTAAAAATAAACTTATAAAACTAAATTCTTTAAATAATAGATTTCAGAAGAAATTAGAAATGTATGAAATAAAAAATAACCAATTACATGATAAAATAAAAAAATTAAAGAATGAAGCACACGCAGAGATGACAAAAAATAAAATTGATGACAATGCTGTACAAGCAGACAATCAAACAATTGATGTAGAAATATTAGACGTGGTACATATAGATACAGAGAATGATACAGAAATAAATACCAATGACGATACTGTACAAACTAAGAAACAAACAGAAATAAATGAAGAAATAATACATGTAGAGCAGTGAGTTGTATGGTAGAAAGTTTACAGTCAATGCGAAGGACATCAAAGGATACTGAAAACACAATAAAAATGAAGACGAAAACACATATTGCACTATCCTGTAAAATAATAATAATAATAATAATAATAATAATAAATCGAGGGTCTTCCAGCAGATATACGAACAGCGTGGTGCCAAGAAGGGCATGGCAGGTTGCAAGGACAGCCTGCTGATAGACCGCTGTATTACACAGGATTCTGTGCAATACAAGCGGAATCTATTGATGGCCTGGATTGATTACCGCAAGGCATTTGATACAACATCGCATGAGCTCTATTGTTGTACTTGCTCGAATGTCTTGCGGTACCAGCACCACTAGTGAGATGCATAGAACAGCTGCTGCCGCTCTGGAAGACCCGCTTCACCATAACAGATGAACTCAGTCTCGCATTTGACATCAGGCGAGGAGGCCGGCGAGGTGCTGACGTTGAGTCAGTCACCGAACTTCAGCCAAATCGTCTGAAAGCCCGAATTAGAGCTGCCGAACAGAAAAATCTGTTTCGGCAGCACGTCGATAAACCCCAGCATGGTGTTTTCTATAAGAACATCGAAACACTGGGTTTATCGACCAGGTTGACCTTCGCCTTTCTAAGGTCAGCAGGGCTTAAGTCGGAGACCGAGGGATTCATTATGGCCTGCCAAGATGGTGTTATCAACACCTTGGTCTACCGTAGCCGCGTGTGGCGTGTAGAGGTTCCTGATATCAACTGCAGGACCTGCCATCAGGCGCCGGAATCGCTCATGCATTTACTTTCTGCATGCCCCATATATGCGATTTCGGCCTACATCCACCGACATAACGCGGCCTTACGAGTGCTATACTACCATCTAAGGCACTCGTACGGGGTAGACCAGACACCAGTGCTGCCTTACGTCCCCGGAGATATTGAGTCCGTTGTCGAGAACGAGAAATGCCGGATTTACTGGAACTACTCGTTCCCGACTGTCAGGCTAATCCAAGCCAACAAGCCTGACATAGTCCTCCTCGACCATCAACTCAAGGTGATGTATGTCATCGAGTTCTCGGCACCTGCGGAGAAAAACATCACCTTGAAGGAGGAGGAGAAACGGACCAAATATCGCGATCTCCGGTACGAGCTCCAAGTGCTGTACCCAGGCTACTCGGTCAAAATGGTCGTCCTTATTATCGGTGTACTCGAAGGGATAAAGCCTACGCTGCTCTCGGAACTGAAGATCATACCGGCCTGCCAAAAACCAGCCGAGTGGCTGGCAGGTCAAATGCAGAAGGCGGTCATTCTGGATTCTCTCCGTCTGCTTAGGGCACACGACTCTGGTATCTACAGTCACTAACCCTGCGGGATGTGGGGAGTGGCTGTAGTTGATGCGCCGGCGCGACTCCCGTGAGGCGTTGGAAGCCACGGGAGGACTGACCGGCATCGGGAAACCGAAAAAAAAATAAATAAATAAAAAAAATAAATAAATCGACTTTATTAACAATTAAGGAAGTACAATTAATAAGAAATATAGGTTTTGTACAAGTTCTGCTAAGTTTGGCGAAGTCTAGCTAGATAGCTACTCTAACTTAACCAAAAGAAGCAGAGATAGCAAAAATAAACAAATGGAAAAAAAAGATAGTTAATATAAATTTTATCTACTACAGCAACTAAAACTAAAAAAAAAAAACACAAAGTTTTCTCATATTTCGCACTTGTTAAGAAACTACACAACAACAAAAATTAAAGTATAATTATTGACTAACTTGGATGTTCAGAAGATATTTTTTGAAACTATTTTTAAATTGTTTAGAATTCATCTCCAATAAATCGGTAGATAAAGAATTATATAATTTAATTGCATTAAACATAAAACTCTTTTTAAACAGGGCTGTATGATGATGTGGCATAGTCAATCTTTGCACATTTCGCAGATTAACCGAGTGAACCTGTGATCTGAAGGTCAACATATTTTTGAGAGAGGAAGAGAATTGTGGCTCATTTATTAAATTAATTACGAAAACACCCAAATGATGCAACCTACGATTTTTCATATTTAACCAACTTAAATCATTAATAGTTTGAGAAATATGATCATACTTTCTCAAGTTAAAAATTAATCGAGCACAGGAATTTTGCACTTTTTGAATGCGATTTACCCTAACTAAATCTAAACAAGGTCCGTATATAAAGTCACAATAATTGAAGTTGGATAATACGAGTGACTCATAAAGATTTTTTTTTAATTTAAAATTTAGCAAGTGACGATTAGAAAAAATAAGTTTAAGAGACAAAGGATTTTTGTAAAAATTTTTTTACATGGCCTCCAAAACGAAAATCATCATTAATAACTAAACCCAGGTTTTTTTGCAGAATCTACAATGGGTAAAGAAACACCATCTATCTTAATATCTATATTATCTTTAAGAAACTTGATATTATTTCTATTACCAAAGATCATAACACACGATTTAGAAGAATTAAGATTTAAGTTATGTTCTTCAGAAACTTGTTTAATTTTTTGTAAGTCCGCATTGACAAGATCAGTTGCGTGAAGATAATCATCATGATTGAAATGAATATATACTTGCGTATCATCAGCGTATGCCTGCACAGTACAATCCTCTACAGCTTTTAAAATATCTGCGGTGTAGATTATAAACAATAAGGGCCCCAATATGGAACCCTGAGGAACTCCAGATAGAATATTTAAAGCAGAAGAGTATGTATCATTACAAAATACTTTTTGCGACCTACCAGTTAAATAAATATTTATTAACTTACAAGATTGAAAGTCAAAACCGTAATATTTTAATTTACTGCAAATAACATCATGGCTTATAGTGTCAAAAGCTTTCGAAAAGTCTAATAAAACCAACACACTTTCTAATTTATTATCATATGCTTTTATAATGTCATTAGTTGTTACAGACAAGGCTGTGGCAGTACTAAAATGTTTTCTGAATCCGTTCTGATAATGAGGGAAGTATATCACAAGCAAGTATGTAGAAGTAAATCTGATTATGTAAAATTTTTTTCAAAAATTTTAGAAACTGTAGGAAGTATACTAATAATCCTTAAATCTGAAAATGTTTTAGGATCTAAGCATTTAGCAAGTGGTTTACCTATAGATTGCTTCCATAAATTGGGAAAATAACTTCTTTCAATACTGCAATTAATTATATGCGTTATATATATCAACGTTATATATATCAACAAAGGGGCTACAGCCCCTTTGTTGACAAGCATAATTAGTGATATTCCATCAACGCCATAAGCATTAGATTTCAAATTGTTTAAAATTAGATTGACTTCTTCAACTGACGCTAGCTTAAAACTAAACTTATTATCATTGTTGTAATAATTATTATTATAGAAACGAATTTTACTATCACTTTTATCATTAACATTTTGCAGAAACGATGTAAAAAAGTTATTAATTTCATTAGGATCTGATATTTCTTGGGGAATATTATAACAATTATCGTTTGAACGAATATTGAATTCTTTTAACGTTGACCAAAGCCTACGAGGATTTTTCTCATCACAAAGGGAATTTAAGTATTTTTTTCTTTTCTTTTCGTACCACTGATAGAGTAAAATTACGCAATCTTTTATATTCAATCCAATCATTATCCAATTGTATTCGTTTGAATTTTTGCAAGGCTAAATCTCTTTGTTTCATAAAAATTTTTAAATCAGGTGTTAGCCAAGGTGCCTTGGGTTTAGTAACTCTAACTTTTTTTATAGGAGCATGCTTATCAAAAAGTATTGAAATGAAATTGTTGAAAATATTTATTTTATTGTCAATATTATGTTCCATAATAATATTATGCCAAAAAAAGAATTAAAGTTAAAATTGTTGAAACAACGGTACTCTACAAATTTAGGTCCATTTTTGTTTTTTTTTATAGTTAAATCACAAAACACAATTCTGTGATCCGATATATTATCAGCGCTTATAGTACCATATGAAGTAACAATATTTTTATTCGTTACGCAAATTGGATCGAGAAGTGTACTAGAGCGGTTGGAAATTCTTGTTGGTTCATCTACTATCTGAGTTAAATTATATGAATCAAAGCAACTACTTAAAGGATTATTAATATTAAAGAAATCTACATTAAAATCCCCCATGCAAATAACCTCGTCAACAGTTGGACATAAAAATGAAAAAATATTATCAAAATCGTTAATAAACTGATGAATATTAGTGTTTGGAGGCCTGTAAAATACACCTATAGCAATATTTACTGAATTAACTTTTAAATTTATAAATAAAAATTCTAGTTCATCATTTACAATGAAATCAAAATTAATTAATTCACAAAAAAGATCAACTTTTACATAGCCTGCCACTCCACCTCCTCTTCCTATCCTATCTTTTCTAAAAAAACGATATCCAGGAATATTTACAGCAATAGAATCTACGTCACTGGTTAACCATGTTTCCGATAACATAATTACATCAAAATCATAATTTATAATGATATTTTTAAAATCGTTGAAGCCCGTAAATACGGATCTTATATTCAGGTGCCCAATTTTCATATTGATTTTTACAAAAAGAAGTGGCAATTGTATTGTATTTACTATGCACCCAAGTTAATCAATAGTAAAATGTCTATACACTGTGTCTATTATGTAGCTAAATAAAAAAAAAAGAAAAAACTAAATAGCTAATATGTAAATGCGTAGAGAAAAAAATTACGTGTTTAAAAATGAAAATTATCAAGCTATCCTAAAATAGAACATTCACAGTAGTGTCAACTAGTCTAAGTTGAAATTAAGCAAAAAACTTACATCTTTTTGTAGGTATGTAGGTACTGCTGTTTTTACTACACTGTTTCCGACATGTACAAATTAATCATAATATACTATCATAGGTAAAAATATAGAATATATAAATTCAGATTATGCATATAATTTATTAAAAATATAAATAATTTTGCTTAATTGAACATTACTCATGAGAATAGATATTAAATGAAATTAATTCTGAGTAAATAGAGAAGTAAATAACATACTTTATATAATATCTTACAATCGATTTAAACCATCTTCATTATAGATTTTCACAATAGAATCTTCATTCATGCGTTGGGCAAATATGTTTCCATGAAGTGTCCAAACTTTCCCATTACTTCCAATTTTTTCAATAGCCCTCTTAAATAATTTAAATTGTTCCATAGTTAAATCCTCCTTAGATACAATTCCTGAACCTTTCAAATATTTTTTATGTCCAAATACTTTGTTCTTAACTTCCAAATCTTTAAATTTAATCAGAATAGGACGATTCTTATTATTTTCAGTATTACCAATTCTATAGCAACTTTCTATTTTATAGGGATTAACATTAATTTTCATTTTCTTATCCATAATATCTAACAGTACCTTTGTCGTATTCTCAGACTTATTTTCCACTATACCATAGAACCTAAGGTTTTTCCTTCTTAAGTATTTTTCAAATCTGTCCTGGTTGGTAAGAAGAATATTATTGGTTTCCTGTAGGGCTGTTAATTGAGTTTTCATTTTTCCATTTTCCTCTTCCAGTAAATTAATTCGTTCATCGAATTTTTTAGTAACGATGTCTGTAATACTACTGGATAATTGATTAATGAAATCTTCAGACGAACACATTTTGGTGACCAATGTTTTTATCATTGACTGTAGTTCATCATCACCTTTCTTTCGACTACCCATTATTACAAAATGCACAAAAATATTAATAAGTACTTATCTCCTTGGTATAGAAAAAAGTAAGGCTCAGAATATAACTTTAACACTTTAACTTAAAGAATGTTACACAATTAATTTGTATGTTTTCACTAGTTTTTGGCTTTAAAATACAGCAGCACTAACAACGTGTCTACTCCATTCGCATTGCAAATAATAATATTACTGTTGTTTCTATGTGATGAATATGGTCATGATTTAGGAAGAAAGCTTATTAATTATTTTAATAGAAACATGTTTACTATGGAGTCAATTGTAAAACCAGGTTCTAGTTTTGATGGCGTTATAGAAGACATTAAAAACTTAACAAAATTACACATTAATGGACTATGTAATAATAGCAGCAGGGTTAAATGACTTTGCAAGTAGAAGATACCCAGTTTTTCAAATAATAATTAAAAAAATTAAACAATGCACTCATACAAATATTCTTATCTGTTGCCTTCGATAGAAATAAAAAAAATAAACAATTACGTCTATAAATTTAATACCAATTTAAGTGAATATGTATTTGGGTTAAATAAGTATTCTGAAGATAACATGCAAATAGTTGATATAAATAATAGAAATGGTTTTAAGGCGCTGGTCTTCTATAAACGCCCTCGGCTGCGTACGGCGTGACGCCATGTGCCGCGTCAGTATACTTTCTATGAAAATTTATAGATGCGGTCTCTCTCGTACTCTAGACGCGGCATCCATGCGCTGTACGTGACTTCTAGATCTTGTATGTTGCGTTTTAATTGCTTTTGAGCACTTCAGCGTAGCGGACATCGCGTTGACGCCGTGCAAAATAAATAAAAATAAATTTAATTAAGAAAGAGACGAGTTACATGAACTATTCCCGTGAAGACGAATATACTCCACAAACTTGATATCATTATCCTTTAAGTGATTATTCATTAACATGTTAAAACAACTTTCTGCGTTTCTTCGTATAAATAGCTGGTGCCTTCTTCGCCTCTTTTTCACCAGCGACATTTGTATAAGAAGGTCATCATCATCTTCCTCCTCGAGAAGCATTAATAAAATTATTTCTCTGTCCATTTTTAACTGTACAGAAATCTCACAAACGAACACTTCAAAAGCATGCTAGACTGACGCCAACTGACCTCCAAGAATGACCGCGCACGTAGCGAGTGGCGTGCAGACACTGGACGCGACGCAAGCGTACAAATTGGAGACCAACGCCTAAGAAAAGTAATCATGAGGTCTTGCAAGATATAGAAAATATTGTTTTGCAAAATCACAACAAAAGCAAGAACCTGTTGTTTATAAAAACAAAAGATTAGGATGTAAATGTAAACAGTCAAATTCCAAGAAATATTTTTTTAGAAATACAACTAACTCGGGATGTAAACAAAAGAGAAACTTAAAATACAATAGGCTCATCCAACAGAACTCAGAAAGTATTAGTAAACTGATGCATTTGAATATACAGTGTCTGCGAAATAAGTGTAACTCATTGAAATAAGCCATATTGGAATACAATTTTATCGGTATCCTAATAAGTGAACATTGGTTAAAGGAGGAAGAGAGTGATTTATATCAATTACAAAATTATTACATGGCAGCATCTTATTGCAGAAATGAAAATATTCATGGAGGTGTTTGTACCTTTATAAGGAATGATCTTCCATTCCCGTTGTTGCCATAAACTCCATTAGTGTCGATAAACATTTTGAAGTGTTGTATTTATATTTCTAGTTATAATATTAATTATGTTACCATATACCGGTCTCCATGTGGAGACTTAAACCTATTTAAAAACAAACTGAATCAAGTACTTGAAATCTTAAACATTCAGACTAATAAAATCATTATGGGTGGTGACTTCAATATAAATTTTCTTGAACATTCATATCAGTATCAAGATATATCAAACATATTTTTATTTTATGGCTTTCAACAAAGGATTTTTAATTATACTAGAATACAAGGCTTATCAAAAAGTTGTATCGATAATATATTTACAAACTTTGAAATTGAAAGTTCGTGTTCATAATTTCAATTTGTCTGATCACAAAGCAGAATTTTTAAAATTCAAACTTAGTAACAATACTGCTGTAAAGAAGTCTAAATCAATATATAACAAAAATACCTCAAATAGGTTAAAATTTAGTAATTTCCTTAGAGATGAGAAGTGGTCTGCATTTGGCCTACCCAACCACTCAGCTGATTTTTAGCAGGCCGGTATGGTGATCAGTTCCGAGAGCAGCGTATGCTTTATCCCTCCGAGTACACCGATTATTAGGACAACCATTTTGACTGAGTAACCTGGGTACAGCACTTGGAGCTCATACCAAAGATCGCAGTATTTGGTCCGTTTCTCCTCCTTCTTCAAGGTGATGTTTTTCTCCGCAGGTGCCGAGAACTCGATGACATACATCACCTTGAGTTGTCAGACTTGTTGGCTTGGATTAGTCTGGCCGTTGGGAACGAGTAGTTACAGTAAACCTGGCATTTCTCGTTCTCGACAACGTATCTAATATCTCCGGAGACGTAAGGCAGCACTGGTGTCTGGTCCACCCGGTACGAGTGCCTTAGATGGTAGTATAGCATTCGTAACGCCGTGTTATCTCGGTGGATCTTTACTGAAATCGCGTATACGGGGCATGCAGATAATATGTGCATGAGCGATTCCGGCGCCTGACGGCGTCCTGCAGTTGATGCCAGGAACTTCTATACGCCACACGCGGCTACGGTAGACCAAGGTGTTCATAACATCATCTTGGCAGGCCATAATGAATCTCTGAATCTCCGACTTATCGACGTGCTGCCGAAACAGATTTTCCTGTTCGGCAGCTCTAATTCGGACTTTCAGGCGATTTGGCTGAAGTTCAGTGACTGACTACATCAGCACCTCGCCTGGTGTCGAAGCGAGACCGAGTGCATCTGCTGCTCTTTTTGCTGCCTTGAACAGTCCTGCTGCCACTCCTACAGTTTCGTGGTGTTTTACAAACCGCAAGAGGGGATCTGAGCTCCTGAGGATGTTACATGCCATACTCAGTACTACTCTGCTATGCATACACTCCATGCTCAAGAATCCTCGTCCCCTCCCCCCTTCCGTTGACGTGGAAGGTACACACGAGGAACGGACGATCTAGATAAATACTTCTGTGGGTAACTCTGTCTAATTGGTGCAGCTCGTCTTCTGTCCATTTCACTACTCCAACGGAGTAGAGCAAAACCGGAACAGCAAGCATGTTAGTCGCAGACACCTTGTTCTTCCCGGAAAGTTCGGAAGACCAAATCTTTCGGAGACGGTGTCTGTACTTGCCGCGGAGAGAATCCTTTACTTGTTTTACATCCTGGGTGTGCCTTTTTTGCACACCCAGATATGTATAGGTCTCTCCGACATCCAAATGTTTTAGGATGCTTCCGTCTGCGAGCTGCGCATCTTCAGAGAATTTCCCGCATCGTCCTCTCTTGAGGTGGACGACTGCACATTTGTCCAACCCGAACTGCATACCAACTGCCCGCGTATATTTTTCGACCACCCTAAGAGCGTTTTGTAGTTCGCGCTCTCCGGAGGCATAAAGTTTAAGGGCATCCATATAAAATAAATGGGTGACCTTATGTCTCCGGTCGCTGAGTAGTCCACATTGATATCCGCGGGTTTGGCGGAGCCCAACAGACAACGGCAGTAGTGAGATGCAGAAGAGGAGTGGACTCAGGGAGTCACCCTGGAAAACTCCTCTCCTAAATGCCATCTGCTCTGTCGTGATCCGCTGTGTACCTGATGTTATGGTGAAGCGAGTCTGCCAGAGCGGCAGCAGCTCTTCTATGCATCTCACTAGTGGTGCCGGTACCGCAAAACATTCGAGCAAGTACAACAATAGCCCATGCGATGTTGTATCAAATGCCTTCGGTAATCAATACAGGCCATCGATAGATTCCGCTTGTATTGCACAGAATCTTGTGCAATACAGCGGTCTATCAGCAGGCTGTCCATGCAATCTGCCATGCCCTTCTTGACCCCACCGGATCAACAGACCTCAGTGTCCTAGCATACAATATACGTGTAAATATCTTGTAGCCGGAGTTGAGGCAAGTGATCCGCCTTTAATTCCTCGGGTCGGAAAGAACCCCCTTTTTTGGGGATAAGTACAGTACGTCCCTCGACAAACCAGTCCTGAATCTGCTGCCCCTTGTTCAACCATGAGTTGAGAACTCGCGCCAGAAGGCGGTGAGTGGAAGGAAATTTCTTCCACCACCAGTTGTTAATGCCGTCTGGGACCGGGGCAACGAATCTCTTGCTACCAACAAGTGCCTGTTGGACTTCCTCCGTATTGATTGCCGGGCATACTTCTTCTGTCTCTTCAAGATGTCTGTGGCACAGAGTCTCGAAGTGTGCAATTGCTGGAGTGTCGCTATTGAATGGTCGCATCATTTCGTAGATTCCCTTCCAGAAGGTTTCGACATCTTCTACAGTTGGCGGATTATCTACAACACGCTGTGGCTCTTGAAAGAAGCGGGAAGGATTCGTATGAAACAAATTGTTTTGTTCCATACTCCTCACCCGCCTCCTCAATGTTTTCTTTATCGCCACGAGCACTCGGATCCTATCTAGACAGTGCTGCTTGATGATAAGCATCACTGTCAGATTTAGAGTATGGCGTTGACGTCTTAATCCGACTGCTATGTGCCTGATTCTGAGAGCAAAAACTCTACCACTCGTCTTGTAATCCACCACACTTTGGATCTGAGAAGGGTGTTGTCTAGCCGACTGTATCTTGCCGTCGATTTTCTGTCCACGCCGCGCCGCTTGGCTTTCTCGACCCCATGATTGGTTGATCTCTCACGGGGGACGAGTTGCTTCGTGGCGTTGTACACGGCACAGTTGATTTTCAAGATGTCTGCATCTTCTGGAGGTTCCTCATCGATGAACGCGTCCATTCTAGCCAGGTCTTGTGGCTTTAGGTTAGCCCTGGTTTTAAGGCTTACCCTCGTCCTTAATTCTACATCGGTGAACTCTGGAGGATATTCCCCATCAGCTGCTAATTGCTGCGGTGGAACTGCGGCTGGCAGTTCTTCTAGCTGACGGGATGCATTTCGCACAAAAGTGCATGCAATAGCGCCATGTGTCCTCTTCGCTCAGGTTCGCTACTCTCACGCTGTCACCCCGGGAGTTGCTTTAGCAGATTTAATTTTTTTTTGATACATCACACAAGCCGCTTGTCTATTAATATGAAAATCAGATAATTATAAAATAATTACTTTGTACGGAAAACAACTTAACCTCCAGATAACCATCAACATCTAATGGATATCCATTTTGTATCCATTAAGTGTCCCTACGTCCAGGGACATTAAATGGATATCCAGTGGATATCAAATTCTTGATGTCCAATGGATATAGATTTACCTGCAGTACAATGGATATCCATTGTCAAAAGTGTCCCGATGTTAAAGACATTTAAATGGATATCCATTGGACTTCAAGTAAATGGACATCCATTGGACAGCAAGAAGTTGATATCCACTGGCTGTCCAGTTTGAGTCCAAAATTTTTATATGTTTTCATGCAAATTATGCCCCCTTTCGTATCGTACGTAATTGCAAATGCATAACAACCTTTCATATTTGTTAACCAACTAATAAAGTTTAACACGTTGAAGCGATTGTGAATGTATTTTATATTATATTCATTATTTAATTCGAGTATAAACAAGAATTTTAATGGTATAGCATAAAATTTGCACCTTTTTTTCAAGACTTGTAAATGTGTTTCATTTAAACCTTGGCGCCATTTGGACGAAAGTTGTTCACCACACATTCGACCAGTTGAAAGGTGCATTGTCGCTTGATTCTAGTCTAGCAATACGACACATTGCTTGCTCTTTTCATTTAATAAATAGAGAAAGAATGAAGTGGTACGCTTACGTCCTTTATCTATTCAACCGGCCATGATTGACTTTTACGCTTGCGCAGGCGTTGCGTTATTTCAGTTAGTAGTACACGCCGTCCGCCGCAGCCATTTGTATTATTTTAAAGATTTTCAGAATTTTGTTTGTTGAGGCTGGTGGTTGTGAGTTTTTTATTTGTTCTAATAATTGTTCTTGGTTGTAAACAGTTGTGAAGGTGAAAAGTAATTAGATACCTATTGCTATTGTGGAAACGTATTACTGTAAGTACCTACTAATTTTTTTTCGTGATTTATTACACAATATGAAATAATACGGTTCTATATATCGTTTGCTTAGACTACAAACTCAAAACAAACTTTACAAGAGACACAAAAAACTGAATATCTTAATTGTTCAATTCATGGACCGAAACTAACCTCATTCTGCTACAGGTGTTCTGTGTAAAAATGACCGTTAACGTGGGAATTATTAAGTTTTGCATATTTTATTGTGTGGAGTTATCTAGTTTATGTGAGAACGGTTGGATTTAGAAATAATTTGACATTTTGGAGATATTTGATTGAGCTATATTCGTTTTAGAAATTTTATTTACTATTCAGTTGCGTCAATTCTTGTGCTGATTTTCGTGCATATGTTATTTGAGCATTGTCTATAGTTGCGGCACAGCTGCGACAAATCAAATTTTTAAAACGATGAATATGCCTATGATTTTCTGAAAATTGCCAGCTGCCATGGCTATAATTAATATTTTACCTAACACTAAAAGTAGAATAACACTATTTTTTTGCTAGCAGTTTTCTTAATTTAGCTTTCGTCTAATTGACAAAATGTAATTTACACCACTTTTCCCATTTAAAAATAGAAGAAAACAAAGATGACAGTTTTCCCATTAAAAAGAAAATAAAGCTGCGAGAGTTTCTGAATGTAATACCTATATATGTTATTTTTTTTAGAAATAACCACCAAATTCTAAACAAAGAAGGGAAGAGAAGACTTTCATTGAGCCGTGTAAGTATGATATAAATTTATTTAAGTGCTATGTGCTCCAAACGATCGATTTGCATGTTTTGTATTTTTTTGCATTTCTCTCGTGCCAATGATTTTCTATATATCTATCTTTCTCTGGTAGCCCCGTCTTAGATTAGAATTTTTTTTCATTAGTTTTCTAGTACCTAAAATATTTGTAAATTTTTACAGCAGTTGGAGAATTTATTTTAAAATATTAATAAACTAGTGTAAATATTTAAATATTAAAAAATATGTCCTGACCATGTTTCTTATATAGTACTTTTGTTTTATATTGTTTTTTAAGGTGTTTCGATGCTAGATTTTGCTGGCGGACATAAATTAATGATCAAAAAATAACTAAATTTCATATAGCCCGCTTGACTACTTCTTTACGAATAATAACAGCTGTTTTGTACAAGGAACTTCATTTTGGAATGTATTTTTTAGATGCAGCTCACAAGACACAAACTACAAACAATAAAGAAATTGAAACAAATACAAGGAAGTGGCTGCGTCGGTCCAAGGAGAGGAAGTAGGCAGAAATGTAGAAGGAAGCAGTGTGGAGGCAAATAAAGGACGTAATAGTTTTGTCTGGTGTTATTACTTTTTAAATAAAACAATTTTTTTTTAATTTTTACCCCGTGTAATTTTTCTATGTAAACCATTTTTACCTTTCATACTTTGATAAAGGATGTCCCGAAATTAGCTTGTAATATTTTACCAGTATCTTCTACAAGCAAAAATAAGAAAAAGTTTCTATAAACATAGGTCCAAAATTTCTTCCAACGGGAGCCACAGCGCCCTAGAAAATATTTTCAGGGGCTGTGGCTCCACTCGGAAGCATTTTTTGACCTATGTTTATAGAAACTTTTATCTTATTTTTGGTCGTTGAAGACGCTGGTAAAATATTGCACACTAATTTCGGCATGGACATGTTCTGGATGTCCAATGGACACGAACTGAATGCACTCTGGATGTCCAGATTGATTTGTACTGTCATGATTTTATGGACTCGGTTTGGACCTCTTTTGGATGTCCAAAATTGTGTCCAGAGTTGTGACAAAGTGATACCCGATGGATATCCAATGGACTGAATTTGAATGCAATTTGGATGTCCATTGTACATCCTAGTTTTTATAGTGATTCATCCACTGGATGTCCATTGGATGTTTACTGGACTAAGTTGTGCTATTTGGCTTATTTTATACAATTTTTTATAATTTTTGTTATATTTTGTATTTGCCATTAAGAATTGTATAAACTACAGCTGTTAAAATAATAACTTCAATAAAGTACATAAAAACCAATATTTAAACAGGACAATGGTTATTCATATTAAAATATGTATAAATATTTACCGAAAAAAGTACACTTGCGGGATCGAGTGCAGTGTCCCGAAAATTTTGCAGGTTCCACAAATCAGGCGTATGCACACACAAAGTGCCACAGTTAATGGACTACATATTCATATACACAAAAAAACATATTAGATGATTGGAAAATATATTATTTGCACAGTAAAGTAATTGTACTATCTTTTGTACATTTTTTTTATGAATATGTGGAACTATAAAATGTTTTTAATAATTTAATGTTTGTCGGTAAGAGTGATATAAATTACAGTTCGCTAAATACGAACGTTTTGTTATGGCTGCAAATTGAAAATAAAAAGTCATGATAAAGTATCTACACACACAAAAATCATAATTTAAATAGAACTAGAGTTAATCACATTAGAATATGAGTAAAAGCATAGATATTAAGGAAAAACCAAAATTGTGAGATCGAGTGTATGGTTACAGAACTTCTACAGGTTCCAAAGTTCCGGCGTATGCACACACAAAATGCTACATTTAATCGACCACATATTCATACACATAAATTCGTTGAAATATCAATATCACAAGTGTACTCTTACTCTACTCTTGAACTAAATTATATATTGTTTAGAAGTTGGTAACATTAGTTTTCAGGGATCGTAATGTCTGTAAAAAATTATTCATGACAAGTGTAGTTGTTGTTGCTCTCTGTATTGTATTTCAATTTGCAAGTGCAAATTGCGTTCTATCTGTTAAATAAAAGTTACTTTAACAGTTGTGCTTTAATTGTCCATCAAACCCTGCAACAGGTTATGGGCCCAGGGTGCAGTAAATAAGCAGTGGACAATTTGTTTCCTTTGACGTCGGCGTGCCTTGTGCAAGAAATAATGGCGGCAAACGATTCGAGCTCCGGAATCGCAACAGTAGTTGAAAAACTAAAGGGCCGGGAAAACTACAGAGACTGGAAGTTTCAAATGAGTGCTTTATTGAAACATGATGGGCTCTGGCAAAGTATTTCAGGTTACCCAGAAACAGATACAACGGATGCAGCTACGAAAATACGTCGTGAAGAGAAGGCACTCTCAAAAATAATACTTTCTCTTGACAAATCGACATTTCCTCATGTTATGCAAGCAACCACACCAGCTCAAGCATGGAATGCACTCGAAAAAGCCTACGAAGATAAGGGACTTCATCGCCGTTTACGTTTATTAAGAAGTCTATGCTCCATAAAGCTCGTAAACTTTGACACTATGGAGGAGTACGTAAATGAAGTAATGGCACTTTCGCAGCAGCTCACCTCCATTGGAAAGCCAATAGATGATGAATTTCTTGGTGTTATACTGTTGCAAGGCCTCACAGATGAGTATGAACCTATGGTTATGGCGTTAGAGAGTTCAGGGATTGAAATAACGTCAGATTTTGTGAAAACCAAGCTGTTACAAGATAAAAGATGGCAAAGTGGTCGACATTCAAGTGGTGATTCTGCTCTTGTTATCAAAAAAATCAAATAAAAACAAATCACCATGGTGTTGGAATTGTAAACAAAAAGGACATTATAAAAATAAGTGCACTCAACGAAAAGACAATCAAAAGGAGGAGCCATCGTGTAGCTATGAAAAATCGGCTAAAAATAAAAATAAAAACGACAAAGCTCTAATCACTGCTCTTGGGATTAATATGAAAAGTAATGTGTGGTACGTGGACAGTGGTGCTTCGTCACATATGTCTGGATGTAAAGAACTGTTGTCCGATGTGTCGGATGTTAGTTCGGGTCAAGAAATAAGCATAGCCAATGACTCTAAACTATATGTCGGTGGAACAGGCAATACACGCATTGTGCTCAAACCAAGTGGTACCGAAAAAATTATTTCGGATGTGAAGTATGTACCAAACTTGTCAGTGAACTTACTGTCTGTTAATTCTCTTGTTTCAAAAGGATATTGTGTAACTTTTGACTCTAACGGATGCAAAATACTCGATGAAGAAGATTGTTACGTTAAGGGAGAACTGGTTGCTTCAGCCTCAAATATTGATGGGTTATTCAAGCTTGACACTTTAATCGAGCAAGCTAACGTTGCCCAAGCTACCAACTCACAAGTCTTGTGGCACAAACGTTTAGGTCACCTCAACCATTACAGCATGAATCTTCTAAAAAATGGACTAGCTACTGGTATGGCCTATGAAAACTCAGAAACTCCGGTACTTTGTGTTAGCTGTATTAAAGGTAAACATGCAAGGAAACCGTTTCCTTACAACAAAGTGAAAGGTGTGGCTAAAGAAAAACTTGCTTTGATACACTCTGATTTAGTAGGACCTATGGAAATTGAATCATGGAGTGGTGCCAGATTTATGTTCACGCTCATTGATGATCTCACAAGAAAGGTATTCTGTTATTTCCAAAGATGAGGTTCCAGATATTTTGGAGGAATTCTGTGCATATGTAGAAACTCAGACTGACAGCAAAATAAAAGTCTTGAGAACAGACAATGGTGGTGAATATTGTAATCAACGGTTGGATAGTTTCCTGAAATCTCGTGGTATAAAGCATGAACTCACAGTACCGTATAACCCCCAGCAAAACGGAGTTGCTGAGAGATACAACAGGACTATAATGGAAAAGATTCGTTCTATGCTTGTGGAGTCTAAATGCCATAAGCGGATGTGGGCCGAAGCAGCAAACACGGCTGTGTACTTAATCAACAGATCACCAACGAAGAAAATTCGTGATGCAACACCAGAAGAAAGGTGCAGTGGAAAGAAAGTTGATTTAAGGCACTTGAAAGTTTTTGGTTGCCGTGCATATGCTCACATACCTGATGCCAAAAGTAGGAAGTTGGATGAGAAAAGTAAAGAGTACATTTTTGTTGGCTACTCCGAAGTTACTAATGGTTATAGGTTGATAGAACCCACCAGTCATCATCTTCAGATAGCGCGGGATGTCGTTTTCTTGGAAGAAGATTTGGGTGAGCCTTGCCAGAAAATTTCTGAACCCGTTAATCTAAGTGTCTCATTTCCACTCGAAAAAGATGAGAAGGACATAAACGACGGTGAGATACCAAACAATACTATTTTGAATCCGGAAGAAACACCTCCATACACTGCCTCAGACATTTCAAACCCTGAGATGTCACCACAGCAGCCTTTCAGTGGCTTGGATGAAAGCGATCAGCTGTTCGAGCCTTCCAGTGACTTGGATGAAAGCGATCCGCTGTTCCAGCCTTCCAGTGACTTGGTCGAAATGCAAGCAAGCGATGTTGTTTCGAATAGGTACCCAAAACGCAACATACGTAAGCCAAAAATATATGATGATTATGTTATGGATGATTCTCATTTTGCTATGTTAAGTATATCTAGTAATTTAGAACCTGTTAATATTTCAGAAGCATTATCTTGTGTAAGAAAAAATGAATGGAAGTCAGCCATAAAAAGAGAGCTAGATGCATTCAAAAATAATAATGCTTGGGAGTTAGTTGATAAGCCTCCTGATAGAAATATTGTTAAAAATAAGTGGGTTTTCAAAATTAAAAGAAATCAAAATTGTGACATAGTAACTTATAAAGCTAGGTTAGTTGCAAAGGGTTTTAATCAAAAATATGGTCTCGATTATACCGAAACTTTTTCACCTGTTATACGGTTTAGTAATCTAAGATTATTGTTTGCTATGACTGCAGAACTAAATTTAGAAGCAGATCATTTAGATGTGGAAACCGCATTCCTTAATGGCGACATTGATGAAAAAATATATATGTCTCAACCCGAGGGTTTCGAAGAACCTGGATCTGAAAATAAAGTATGTTTACTTAAAAAAGCAATTTATGGCCTAAAGCAGTCTTCCAGATTGTTGTATGAAAAAGCTCATAAGGTGCTTCTTAAAATAGGTTACAGGCAATCAGAAATCGAACCCTGCATTTTCTTTAAAAATTCAGAAACCTCAATTGTAATTGTAGCTCTTTATGTTGACGATTTCTTTCTTTTTTATAATGATTTTGAGGAAGCTAAGCTTTTAAAATTAGAATTGCACAATAATTTTTGCATGAAAGATTTAGGGCCAATTTCATATTGCTTAGGCATGAAAATAGAACGAAACCGTTCTAAGAATGAATTAAAAATCAGTCAAGGACAATATATTCAAAAAATTCTTGACAGGTTTCAAATGTCAGATTGTAAAACTGTTAATACCCCTTTGGAACAAAACCAAAAATTTTTACTTGAGGGAGAACCATACGATGTCCCATATCAACAATTAATTGGATCTATAATGTACTTAGCTGTTTGTACACGACCTGATATTGTTTTTTCTGTTTCTTTTTTGAGCCAATTTAATATCAGTCATACAAAAGAACATTGGCTCGCTGCAAAAAGAGTATTGAAATATTTAAAAGGCACTAAAGATGTTGGGATAGTGTTTAATAAATTAAATACACCTGTGAAAGGTTTTGTCGATTCTGACTGGGCCAATGATATTTTAGACCGTAAGTCATTTTATGGTTATATCTTTTCATTAGCTAGTGCGCCCATATCATGGGAATGTCAAAAACAAAAAACCGTTGCTTTATCTTCGTCAGAAGCAGAATATATTGGTATAAGTGAAGCAACTAAAGAGTCGCTTTATTTGAAATCTTTAATTAGTGAACTTTTTGCTATTAATAAAGATTGTAGCTTTCTCAAAGTTAGGGAACCGATCGTCATTACAATGACAACCAAAGCGCAATAAAGTTGGCTCATAATCAAATATTTCATAAAAGAACGAAACACATACATGTGAAATATCATTTTATTCGTGAAAGAATCAAAGATCATGATATTATTTTGTTGTATATGCCAACTACTGAATTAGTAGCAGATATGTTAACAAAATCTTTGGGTTGTACAAAACATAGATTTATTTGCAACAAACTTAATTTAAAATGATGTTCTTATTTTATTTTTTTTTTGGTTGATTATACACACTTTGGATATTGAGGGAGAATGTTGAAATATCAATATCACAAGTGTACTCTTACTCTACTCTTGAACTAAATTATATATTGTTTAGAAGTTGGTAACATTAGTTTTCAGGGATCGTAATGTCTGTAAAAAAATTATTCATGACAAGTGTAGTTGTTGCTCTCTGTATTGTATTTCAATTTGCAAGTGCAAATTGCGTTCTATCTGTTAAATAAAAGTTACTTTAACAGTTGTGCTTTAATTGTCCATCAAACCCTGCAACCTGCAACAAAATTAACACTAAAATAAGATAAATGGAAAATAATTCCTTTCCCGACAATGAAAATAATCATTCATTGGTATTTATCGAAAAACTAAACTTACGTGATCGAGTGTATGGTTCCAAAAATTTTGCAGGTTCTACAGTTCAAGCTTATGCAGACACAAAGTGCCACAGTTAATGGACTACATACTTATACACACAAAAAGAGACACATCAGATAATTGGAAAATAAATCCTTTGCACAGAAAAGTTATCGTACTATCTTTTGTAAAAAAAATTTATGACTCAATAAATTATCTACATACACAAAAATCATAATTTAAATAGAACTAGAGTTATTCACATTAGAATATAAGTAACGGCATAAATATTAAGGAAAAACTAAAATGTGAGGTCGAGTTCTAAACAGTTCCAAAATTTCTACAGGTCCCACAGTTCCGGCGTGTGCACACACAAGATTGTATAATTAATAGATTACACATAAATTAACACTAAAATAAGATAAATGGAAAATAATTCCTTTGCCCACAATGATAATAATCATTCATAGGTATTTATCGAATAACTAAACTTACGGGATCGAGTGTATGGTTCCAAAAATTTTGCAGATTCCACAATTCAGGCGTATGCACACACAAAGTGCCACAGTTAATGAACTACATGTTCATACACACAAATTGATACTAAAATCAGGTACACAGAAAATAATTCATTTGCCCGGAAAAACATTTTTACCTAATTTTTCTGCATTTTTTTATGAACTTGTATCATAAATCAATTTTAATAATTTAATATTTGCTAATAACGATGGTATAAACTACAGCAGTTAAAATATGAACTTTATGATTTGGTTGCAAACACAAAATAAAAGTCTGTCATAAATATCAATAAAATACCTATTACATGAATAACTCTAGTTCTATTTAAATTACGATTTTTGTGTGTGTAGATAATTTATTGAAATTCATAAAACATTTTTACAAAATATAGTACAAGTACTTTTGTGTGCAAATTTATTTTCCAATTATCTGATGTTTTTTGTGTATAAGTATGTAGTCCATTAACTGTGGCACTTTGTGTAGTGGAACCTGCAACATTTTTGTAACCATACATTCAATCATGTAAGTTTAATAGTTATTCGATAAATACCTCTGAATGATTATTTGCATTGTGGGGAACGGAATTATTTTCCATTTATCTTATTTTATTTTTAATTTATGTGTATGTGTAATTTTCGGATCACTACACTCGATCTCGCAAGTTTAGTTTTGCGGTAAATACCTATGCAAATTTTGATATGAATAACATTGTCCTGTTTAAATACTGGTTTTTGTGTAGGTAATTTATTCATATTTAAGACAGTTTTTTTGCCTTGATTTGCAACCAAATCTTTAAGTGCATATTGTAACAACTGTAGTTTATACTATTTTTACTGACAAATACAAAATTTTTAAAAATACTTTATAATTCCACAAATTTATAAAAATTTGTACAAAGGAATTAATTTCCAATTATCTGATTTTAGTATTAATTTGTGTGTATGAGAACGTTGTAGGCCATTAACTGTGACACTTTCTGTGTGCATTGCCTCCACAAGTATAGTGTTTTGATGAATGCATATACAGGTATCTTACTCTGATAATGAATAACTCTTGTTCTGTTTAAATAATGACTTTTGTGTTTATAGGTACTTTATTGGAATTTATAACTGCATTTTACATTTAATCTAAATTAATCTAATGCTTATTTCAAAACAATTTATTTATCCAAATGTGTAGTTTTATATTATAAATAATTGCTAGAATATTTGTTATAATCAAAGAAAATACTTAAAATCATGTCCTGATCTTAAGTATTTTCTTTGATTATAACAAATTTCAACAATTTAAATTTATTCTAAATTTGCAGTATATCAAATAGTGAAATATTAGTAGATGTGACCTTAACTACTCACAGCCAACCTTATCCAACAACAATTATTTACGGTAGATATTGCATAAGAAAAAATTATAACAAAATAGTTATTGATTATGAAAAGTCATACAACTTTTTCTTATACAATTTTTCTCTGTTCATTAAAATAAAGGTAAAATGTTTTCTTCATTTCGTGATACACTGTATATTAAATCGTAATTCTGAATATGGCTGACGAGTTTTCAGAATAAGCAGCAGTGTTTATCTTTATAAAAACTGTGTTGAATAACTTTTTGTCAGAACATCAAAAATAAAAAAGTTTTCAAAGTTAACTCCATCCGTATATGCATGTTCTAAACCAAGAAGTAATATCTTCAAATCACGTAAATTTCTTCTTATGTGAGGATGGCAATATTGGCAACACCTAGTATGGCGTAGTCATAGTACCCTATTTTATTTTTAAAAAAATCAGTTTGGAGTCAAAAAAAGTGTTTTTTACTTTTTTTCTCTAAAACCAAAAAGAATTTCGAATATGACATAATAACATAAATTGAAGCTAATTAAAACCTTTATAAGAAAACATTAACACAGTTTATGTACAGGGTGAGGTAAAAAAAATATTCAAGGAAATTAATTTTCTTTTCGTAACAATTTTTAAAAGAATTTTTTTAAAATCTCCCTGTATGTATGTTTAAAGGCTTTAAAAATATCTACAATTTTATGTGTCCAACATGGTCGTCGCTTAAAAAATAAGAAAATTACGAGTCTGGGGAGTTTTAAGTGGCGCACCCTGTATATTATTGAGTTTTTCAAAAATTGTTTTATCATGATTTATTAGATTATTTAGAATTATAGGAACCATATGCTCTAAACTACACAAATTTGTCTAAATTGTTACAATAGGTAGGTACTTTAGGTACTAATTTAATGATGCTGTTCTTTTTCAGTTTATTAAATACTCTAAAGTCGGTATCATTATCAATTCTTTTTTCTTAAAAAACAAATAGTGGCTAGATGAATTAAGTTACTTGAAGTTTAACTTTAAGTATATTTTCTGTTACTTCGTGCTCCAGTGTTTTAAAATGTTTTGACTGACCTCTAAGAGAGAAGAATTGTGTTCCTAGACCTAACTTACCTCTTACTCATATTTTTTTCCTGTGTGATAATGTACGGGTATTAGTTTAATTTGTTATTGTTACTATTTTTACCCTTTGTTGACTGTAATTGGTTATATGGATCAACTCCTAAAGCTATTAAAAAAAAAGGTGCTGGTCTTACATTACGATCTGAAAACTTGTAAGAAATGGTATAACGTCAGATAAAATTATCGTTGACACAAAATACAACTAAAAAATTTTGTTTCATAATTATAGTGACATTATATTATTATTACTAAGTAATAATAATATTACTAATAAAAATTAAATCAATAAACTTGTCCGTATTATTAAAGTTTAAACGTGTTGGTAAAATAATTCTAACAAATAAACATAATTCATAGATATGTAAATTTCTAGCAAAATAAAATAACCTTCCCAAAGTTAAAATCCTTTCAGTTGCCTACAGATTGTTTGTTTAATGCTTTCAAATTAATGCCAAATAAATAATAATAATAAAATAATTAATAAGGTGAATGATATGTATGTATATTTGGTAAATTCGTTAGTTTGACCCTGCAATACAAGGAAAACTGCGAGTTTGATAGCATACTTTACTTTTCCATTTGAAATTCGAGTATACCTGTATAAATTGAAAATATAGAAATTTAAATAAATGTTTTAATATAGGTACAGTTATCCTATCCCTCTATGATTTAAAGTGATTAAATTAAATGTATCTGTTACTTTAAAGAAAGTATAACAGACAGCACCACTGCACCTAGCTATAGAAAGTGTTTATAAAATTGTTTTAAAATCACTACAACGTCAACCATTTATTTACACACATTAATGATTAGGAATAAATTGCACCAATACAAAATATACCCTTCTAAATAAATCTGCACTTCATATTCTAATTAAGTATTTCATTATTTGTGTAGAACACTTTTATTGCTACGTTATGAATTTAATTAAATATTAACACACAAATTAATTTTCGTTGTAAAGCAAATCAACTACGCAATTTATAAAACAATCCAAAAAAACAGATGCTTTCTTAGTAAACTGACCAAGAAGTAAACAAAATCCGCAATATGTATAATAGAGCGATACAGAAAGAACATCGAACCGAATAATCCCGAACGTAAAGCCTTGAATTTATAAAATGAGCTTCATACTTGTGTCGCCGCAGCGCTGATGGTTCAAATTTATGGCGTGCCATAGTACTGTGTGTATCGACCACATGAAATGGGCCAAGATATGGCGAAATTTACACAAAATTTACAATTTGCATTTTTAAGCATGCGTGTTACGTAAATAGCCAATTGAAGATATAAAAAATTGTGGAACCGAGTGTAAGGTTCCATAATTTGCGCAGGTTCCATAGTTCAGGCGTATTCACACACAAAGTTCCACAGTTAATGTGCTACATACATACATACACATGCACACACACACACACACACACACACACACACACACACACACACACACACACAGGTTAACTAATCTTACTTTTAATTTCCTTATCTTCCAGTTCTTACTTCTTTACTGTTATTATTTTATTCTTATTAACTTGTTTCCTTATTCGATCTCAATTTGTTTTTACACCTGACACCGTGTTTCATTAATATATTTTAAGTAAATAATAGTCGGTGTTAACTGCTGACATTAATTTATTAACAGGACTTTCCACACACTGGTGTTGCCAACCTAACAACCTAGCCAACGGAAGTGTGGTTGTTGAGCTGCAACTTACTACATTATGTTACAAGTAAGACATTTATTAGAAAAAGGATTTAGTGCTGTAACAACAGCTGGTCTGGGGGTGTTATGCCCTCGCTAGTGTGTTTTTTTTATATATGGTTTAAATATGTATAGATCTGTGTAAAAACTGGTCGGTTACCAAAACTGAATAAAGGGTAGGTTGCCCGCTGCCACCACCGACGTCAGTAACTAGGTTACCTCAGACGGAAAAATTTGGAATTACTTATTTACTTTACAAACCAATTACCACCTTTATACAGACCTATACCTGGGTAGCCTCTGGTTTTTGATTTACACTAATCCCTCGTTGACCTGGGCCCCTAGGGCTTCACAAATGCCTAGTAAATTAGGGGGATGAAAGTTGGACGGTGATAGGCCAGTAAAACTCTATAATTAAGGAACAAAATTCCATATATTACGTATTCGGTTAAAGAGAAAAATCTAAATATGACCAAAAATATAAAATACTAAAATTTAACAAGGCCTAATACAAATAGAAAAATAATTTCATAAGTTAAACCAACATTACCCCTTTTCCTGTATAATATAAAACCGCATTTAAATTTAAAAAAATTTGACCAGAGTCCAATACTCAAATACAAAAAGAATTGTAGGTTTAAGCGACGAAATAATTAAAACATGAGCCTTTATCTAAGTCCATAAATCAAAACGAAAAAAACCAATTAAATAAGTGCCTTGCACCCAGTGCTGGGAAATAACTAAGATAAAAGATACTTTTTAGTAACTTAGATACTTTTGGTAACTTAGATACTTTATCTTAGATACTTTTATTTTCAAGTAACTTGTATCTATTTTTTTGATACTTTTTACAAGTAACTAATATCTAAAGTTACTTTTTAAGTATCTTAGTTATTTTTAGGGTATCTAAGTTACTTTTTAAGTATCTTAGTTAATTTTATAGTATCTAAGTTACTTTCATAGTATCTTAGTTACTTTTAGAGTAACTAAGATACGCAACCTTCATTAATACTCCGAGACGTCATGCATTATCTGACAAAAATTTTGAAAACTTAGTACTATTGAAGGCAAATGGAATATAAAATACTTTAATTTTGTTTTCAGTATATTATTTTCGGAAAGTATTTTTTTATAATCACATCACATATCATAAGAATGTTTAATGTTATTATTATTGGAATATGAGAGTCGAAGAGTTGTCTCCTTTCATTTTCATTATTTTATAGCTCTATTTAATGTACGAGTATATATTCATATTAGTTAATTAGTCATAGCTCATAGCTATTATATATTTTTCTGTTAAATATTATGGACTTTTTTATTTAGGCCGGTTACTCCGATCAGCCGATAGCTGTTTCGTTTAGTAAGAAGTATTTGATTTGATATTTTATTTTGATATTCTACCTCTGTTGTAAAATTTCCAGAACTTTGTTTTTTTATTAATAAATGACAAATGACTGCTGTTTGATGCATTTTTGTTTTCATTAAATAATTAAATATATAGGTACGGTGGTACGGTACGGTACAATGTACAAGTACAATACATTAATACATATTATTATAAATATTATAATATAATATATAATATACAATACATACATATTACCATTGACCGTAACGTAACACTCGCAACAGCAAAGTTACACATTTTTTAAAATATCATATTTTTCAATAAAATAATGTTTATTATTATAATAAATAACAATACATGATTATTGATTAGTAATGTTGCTAAGTGTCACTGTGCCAGATTAATTTTCGAGCAAAAAAACCTTTTAATTGTTTAAAGTATTTTCAGCAGTTTCAGCTGCGGCAGTATCTTAGTGACCCAAAAGTAACTAAGATAATTCCAGGTAACTTAGATATTTTAGGAAGTAACTAAGATACTTGAGAAAAGTAACTAAGATATTTTTACATGTATCTCGTATCTTAAGATACTTTTGGCAAGGAGTATCTAGATACTCAAGAGTAACTTAGATAATTTTCTAAAGTATCTTCGAAAAGTATCTAAGTTACTTTTTTCAAAGCATCTTTCCCAGCTCTGCTTGCACCTAACCAAACCGGGCCGTTTAGCCAGAGTTACAACGCCCTTCACTACCACCTATGTCCTATATTGCAAGGTCTATCTTCATTGGCCTTTGCATATAAAGTTTTTTCTAGCTACTTACTCTATGGTTATTGCTTGGGACCTTTATATGGATATTTACACTATATTTGAGTGACGGGCCCTACGGGCGCACCACCAAATCCTTACGCTTCCTTATTCGTCAAATGCCAAGAACAAGGCAATATTAAATTTTAGCTATCAAGCTCCTACCTATCTTTTTGTGCTCACTCGTTACCTATTCTTAGGGTAAGTCTAGTTATTTCAAGATATATTTTCCACTTGCCAAAACGCAATAAAAATCCTTTAAACGTCCACCAGGGCTCACACCACCCACTCACTTGTTTAAGACCGAAAATTCCTCTATGCAACACTGCCCAAAGCACAGGAATCCCGACTCTAGTAATTTTTAAAAAAAAAAAACGTGCCCCAAAATTCTATCACTTATTACTCGAAACTCTTTATTTCGCGACGTCTTTTCCCGTGACCTGTTTCAACCGCGTCCCGAACAGGAATCTCCTACTCTCGTTTTTTTTGTTCAAAAAAACGTACCCCAAAATTCTATCACTTATTACTCGAAACTTTATTTCGCGACGTCTTTTCCCGTGACCTGTTTCAACCGCGTCCCGAACAGGAATCCCCTACTCTGTTTTTTTTTTCCAAAAAAACGTGCCCAAAAATTCTATCACTTTTTATTCGAAAAACTTTATTTCGCGACCTCTTTTCCGTAACCTGTTTCAACCGCGTCCTGAACAGGAATCCCCTACTCTGGTTTTTTTTCAGTTTTTCCTCCTGAATCCCTATTCCCCCATTTCTAATTCCAAAAGAACCAATCGCGGAACAGCGCGCTCGCGATTCCCGCTAGGTGGCGTTCTTAGTCCCGGTTGCAACTTGGTTACCAGCTGCCCGAAGTTGCCATATCACACGAGGCCGTCATTCTCATTCTTTGTTCCGACTCTAAGCTAAATGGTCTGTGGCAACCATGTTTTCGCCGTTTAGCTCTGTGGTTCACATTGACTCAGCACTTTTATTATCTCGGTTTTCAGAGAAATCTCCTCTGCGAATTTGCTTCTGAACTTATCAGCGTCGCCAAACGTCTAAAGCAAATATAAACATCCTTTACTTTCGTTGTAAAATATCTTTTTCAAGTCTGCCGCCCGGCCCGTCTAAACAAATTCTTAGCAGTTATTTAAATTGATTTTCCATTCAAAATAATGTTATGAATTTAAAAAAAACTTCTACTCGTTCAGTTTTTATCCTTAAATTTCCTAATTTTTTATTTCCCTTGTATCTACCCAAAATAAGCACGGTAATTAATAATTTTCTTTAATGCTAGACCTACACTATACAGGGTGGACTCAACCAAATGCTTCTTTTAAGCGTCTAATCCAAACTATTAGTAACCACCGAATAACGCCCATCCTACACTGAGAAAACAATTACATAACAACCACGGGTTGTTACAGTGCAAAGAATATGGGAGAAGTCCACATTTTTCTAGAAATGTATATAACAAGAATAAAAGATAAAATTAAAATATCTCAGACTAAGCTTATAGAAAAAAATCTTGAAAATATTCAACATGGAAGACTGCAAAGGCATTCAAACTAAAGAAAATCTTGCAGACCTTTTTGCTAAACCTCTAGGAAAAGAAATATTTTGTAAGTTAAAACAGGAAATTAATGTATTATAAGACAGTATCGAATATTGTTAACGATTTCACATATTTAAAAATGTTTAATCGAGGAGTGCTGAAGATATATTCTAGTTGCTCTATGGTTGAATGTAAGTCTTAAGAAGATGTTCTAGAATGTGAGGTTAGATAGTAAGGTAATGTAATAATAATAATAATGATGGTATTAAGTTTTCTTTGTTCTTAAAAATAAAGTATTATAAAAAGGTAACACATTTATTTCACAAAACAAATAAAGTACAGCTTCAAAAAAAGTAACCAAGTCAGTTCCCTCCTTGCTGATGCTGCTCCACCCCGGATGAAAGAAGCACGTGATCTTTAGATCAGTAATGTAGTGGGGTAAGAGAATCGGTAAACGGTTGACCGTATAAACAGGTTTTGCATGTCGCAACAATAAATTTGCATATTTTTCATATAAAAATATCGTTTTTGCAATTACTATATTTCATAACATAAAAATAATCGAGGTCTTAGGAACGGAAAATGTCAAGTTGTCATCTGTTCTCATTTTTTTTAGGATTTTTTTATAATAACCTACGTAAAACCAGAGACGCATATTACACTTATATACGTCTCTGGTAAAACCGATAAAACATAAACATATAAAATAAACATGTGCCTCCCAAATACGCATGCACGCCCGATATCCGAGGTTGCTGCACGTTTTATTTGCGACTCGCGCAGGTCACTTCTAACCAGATCAAATGTGATTAAGTGAACTGACTATCGGTGCAAATAAAATACTACAAACGTCTCTGCCTAGGGGGACTTGTTCGTTGTTAGTCAGTGTCTCTGTCAGTATTTAATATCCAATAAATTACTCAGAATCCACGGTGTGTTTATTTGAAATACTTAACATATTGGCGACGAGGTAGCGGAGTAGTAATTGCCGTATTTGGATTGGAGTTGTATGAACTTTTAAGTTAAGACGGTGTGTCAGCGTGTTATTCCTGTGTGGAAGGTGAAAAGCAGTACTGGTAAAAAGAAAAAATGGTTTTAATAGGCAATATCGAACAATTTAAAGGTAGCGTGGAAGAATTTGAAACGTACGTGGAAAGAATAGTTCATTTATTTAAGGTAAACGCTGTGACGGAGGATATGAAAGCACAGTATACAAAACAATCAGTAATGAATATCTAAGTTAGCACCATTGATTTGGCAAAGCAACGTTCCGCCATTTTGCTGAGCTAATAGTCAGGATCGTAACTGCCCACATAGTCCACGACAGGGCCGGTTTGAAAACATTTTCCTTACCATAAAATTTTAATGCCTTGAAACCAGTCGCATTAAATAAGAAATTGTGAGAAATAAGACTTTTCCTAACTTAATAAATTAAATATTCGTAAATGAATTCTTTGGAATGTCATCACTACTGGCAAGTATTGATATTGTTACGTGTTTGCTATCCACACAAACACCTATACTTGTAGATTCGTTAATTGAAAGTCCAGGTAACACTTACTCACTACTTTATTTACTAATTAACAATAAATTAATTACTGTCTTAACTATAATCACACTTGAACACTTATAAGTCTCTTTCTTATTTTTTCTTTACTCGCGCACATTCAACTTAAGATTAAATCTCGGCCCACCGTGCGTCTTATTTATACATCCATTCTCCCGGTCTAGAGCACTCCAGAATATTCCCGGCCGTTCGTGTACAATTCCAGCTTAATCTAACCAGTCTGCACAGTCCAGTGGCGTAACACTGCCCCCTCCTTAAGCCTGAACGTCCCGATCAGGCAATTCATTATTCCCTGCATACTTGGCTAGTCTCTCTATGTGCACCACCTTCATCTTGGATTTTGGACTTTGCTGAATTCTATATACAACTTCGTTTAGTCTGGTGACAACAGTGTAAGGACCTTCCCAGGGCGGGTGAAGCTTCGGGGACCTGCCTTTCTTTCGGTGTGGGTTATATAGCCAAACCAAATCTCCAGCCTGGAACCCTCCTGAATTCGCCTTAAGATCATAACGAGCCTTCATGCAATCACTAGCTATGGCAATTCGGTCTCGTACCAGCTCATGAATGTTCCTTAGCCGTTCACCAACTTCATCGGCGTAGTCATTTACGGAAAGCCGCTCCTCATCCGGTGTGCCAAACACCAAGTCACATGGCAGTCTAATCTCACGTCCAAACATCACGCGAGCCGGTGTCTGTTTTGTTGTTTCATGAATGGAGACCCTGTATGCCATAAGGAAAAGAGGTAAGTGACGGTCCCAATCTCTGAATTGTTGTTTCAACCGGGCTATCTCCCCTTCAACTGCACCGACTTTTCCTTTAACTTCAGTTATCTCTTCTTCAACTTGGCTGACTTTTTCTTTAACTTCATCGACTTCGGCCTGTACTTCTTCCTTCAATTGTTCAGTGACCGAGAGCATGACTTGATGCTGTCCCTCCATAATTTGTCTTAATTCTTCCTGGCGTTCCTTTCTTTGCTCTTCCTTTTCTTCCTGTCGTCTTATTTTCAGGCATTCGATCATTTTTATCAAGTCTTCTTTTTCTTCCTGGCGTTTTCTCTCTTGTTTTTCTTTTTCTTCTTGTCGTCTTCTTTCTTGTTCTTCCTTTTCTTGTCGTCTTCTTTCTTGTTCTTCCTTTTCTTCCTGTCGTCTTATTTCCAGGCCTTCGATCATTTTTATAAAGTCCTCTTTTTCTTCCTGGCGTCTTCTCTCTTGGTCTTCTTTTTCTTCCTGTCGTCTTCTCTCTTGTTCTTCTTTATCTTCTTGTCGTCTTCTATCTTGTTCTTCTTTTTCTTCCTGTCTTTTTCTTTCTTGATCGTTAATTCGTTCCAACAACGCTGCTAACAAGTCCTGTGTTTGTTTCTCCGCCATACTTCTTGTTATTGGCATTAACTCACGACACGTAAATCAGTTCAAAATAAAGTTTATTACACTATTAAGTCCGTAAAATGTTGATATCACGTCTATTTTAATAATGGAATGTTCCAGAAAAATCTCGAAACAGCACTAGAAAGTGTTGTTTTGAGTCTATAATACGTTCCCGTTAACACAATTCACGTATCTTCTGTGGTTTCCAAATCGAATGTTCTAGAATTGTCACTAAAAGTCACGTATAGTCTCGTTTTTAAGTCTACAACACGTTCCTGTCGACACAATTCACGTATCTCCTATAGTTTCCAAATAGAATGTTCTAGAATTTTCCCGAAATTGCACTAGTAGTCCTTTTTCTCAGTGTACAACACGTTATTACTAGCGGCACTCGCGTATTTGCAGTTATTTCTAAATCGAATGTTCTAGAAACGTCTCGAAAATCCACTTTAAAGTCACTATTCAGTCCAGAAATAGTCCTCCAAACACTGTCCAGTAGCTTTATTCTTCGTGTTACCACTAATTTCTGAGAAGAACACTGTAGAACCTTTTCGAATATTCCAGAAATTTCTCTTCCAATCCACTTCCGACACCAAATTGTTACGTGTTTGCTATCCACACAAACACCTATACTTGTAGATTCGTTAATTGAAAGTCCAGGGAACACTTACTCACTACTTTATTTACTAATTAACAATAAATAACAATAGAATAATTACTGTCTTAACTATAATCACACTTGAACACTTATAAGTCTCTTTCTTATTTCTTCTTTACTCGCGCAAGTTCAACTTAAGATTAAATCTCGGCCCACCGTGCGTCTTATTTATACATCCATTCTCCCGGTCTAGAGCACTCCAGAATAAATTGTACAGTTTTATAGATTGTAAAGAACTATGATTAATGACATTTTTTTACAATGGTGCTGCTCTCGTACTATACTGCTTATGTTGATCATAAAACTTCACAACATGCATCCATTAGGTTCGTCTGTTATCAAAAACAAAATGTTTCTCTAGATTACTTTTAGTTTATTCTTTCATCAAATGAGGGGTATCGAACATGTAAGTAATTTTATCATCATTTACAAAAAAGTAACGGTGATCGGGTGCAATATTTAATAAATTGGCTAAGCGAAGTTGTTCGAACCCATATCATTTATCAACACACAAACTCTTAAGCCAATTTCGTGTACCTGTATTATTGCTTTTAAAAGTAGTTCTTTCAATATTTTAGCTGGACATTTTGAATATGTGAAATAATAGCATAATTGTTGTTTCCAATTGCTATATATCCCACAAACCATAAAAACAGTAGCATTTAGTGCTGGCTTGAAAGTTTTATCATTCCCAAAATCGTCGAAACCGACAACTTCATCAACTCCTGCATAATAAAAAAAAGCTTTAATACTAACTTCATCAACACATCTTGATCACAAATGTTTGGTACATACCAAGCTTAAGGAAGAATTTGTTTTCTGAAGGTGCAGTGACAGGAAAAGGAATGAAAGTCATCAAGGAAAACGAAAAAGCAGAAATCTTCGAAAATGGAATACTAAATGCATGTGCGGTTCGTGAATCGAACAATCTCTACAAACTTTTGTTCAAACCAGCTGATCCTGAAGTCAATGTCACCGAATGTGAGACTCTAAAAATGTGGCAGGAGCGTCTAGGACATGTAAACCTAAAGACAATTCGTGAAATGGTATCGAAAGGTGTGATTAGTGATGTTAAGCTAACCAACATGGATAACTTTGTGTGTGAGGGCTGCCAATACGGCAAACAACACAAGTTACCACATCGAAAGTCGCAACCGAGGAAAACGAAGCCTGGTGAGTTAATTCATCTTTGTGGACCCATGTTCACATCATCAATAGGCGGCAGCTTGTACTTTCTATTATTCAAAGATGACTGTACTGGATACCGAAGTGTTTTCTTTATTAAACACAAGTTTGATACATTAGACTGTTTCAAGAAATTCTATGAATTATGCAAAAACAAGTTTGGTTATAGTATTCAAAATTTACGCACCATGCTGATGTCAATAGATGAACCTGAAACTCCAGAAAAGCAGGAGGTCGAACAAGAAGAAGAAGAAGCTAGTGATGAGAATATTGACAATAAAACAGCTGATAAAATGGAGAAAAAGGTAGAGACTTCGCAGTACCAATTAAGGTCGAGGGAGACGATTCAAAAGCCAATACGTTACGAAGTAAATTTAATTGAGTCCGAGGTTCCTGAAAGCTATGAAGAAGCAATAAACAGTAAAGAAAGGGACAATTGGAAAATCGCAATAAATGAGGAGCTAGAATCTCTCAAAAAGAATGAAGTATGGGAATTAGTTCCACTTCCCATTGATCAGAGGTCGATTGATTCGAAGTGGGTATTTAAAATGAAACGTTCATCTGATGGAGAAGTTAATCGATACAAAGCAAGACTCTGTGCTAAAGGTTTTGCACAGGTTGAAGGTGTCGACTACAACAAAACATATGCACCCACAACTCGATACAACACAATAAGGATTTTACTTGCTGTTGCAGTAAAACGAGATTACATCATTCAATTCGATATTAAAACCGCATTCCTATATGGAAATCTAGAAGAAAACATATATATGAAGCCACCTCCTGGTATAACCTCGAATACCAAGCTAGTTTGTAAACTGAAAAAGTCGCTCTATGGTCTGAAACAAGCACCCCGATGTTGGAATAAAAAATTCAGTGATTTTCTGTGTATACTGGTAATTTCAATGATGAAATTGTCCTGTTAGTGCTTTATGTAGACGATGGACTAATAATTGCAAAGAAAAATGAAACTTTAAACGAGATAATAACCATAATGCAACGAGAGTTCGAAATAAGTGTAAGCGAACCAAACTACTTTGTTGGTATGGAAATCAAGGTCGATAAGGAGAACAAATCGATATCAATTCATGTGAGTAATTTCATCAACCGCATGTTAAATAGGTTTAACCTGATTGATGCTAAAACCAATAACATCCCAGCAGATCCTCACACTGTACTCTCTTCAGGTACAGAAGAAAATGCCCTTCATGATATTCCTTACCGTGAAGCTGTGGGATCTTTGATGTTTGCAGCAATTACTGCTCATCCTGATATAATGTATGCCGTTAATGTGGTAAGCAGATTCCAAAATAATCCAAACGAATCTCACTGGAATGCTGTAAAGCGCATTCTAAAATATTTAAAGTTGACACAACATTTTGGAATTCATTATTCTCAAAGCGATAATGCCTTAATCGGCTACTCTGATGCTGACTTTGCAAATGATTTGGATACGAGACGTTCAACAACAGGATACATTTTTATGCTGTGCAACGGAGCAATCACTTGGTGTTCTAGACGTCAGCAGTCTGTCGCTTTATCAACAACGGAGGCTGAATTTGTGGCTGCATCCGAAGCTGCGAAGGAGGCAATGTGGCTTAAACAAATGTTTAGTGAAATCGGTGAAGAACTCGAAAGTGATCTGTGTTTGTGTGTTGATAATCGAGAGTGCAATTAAACCAATTAAAAACCCTGTTCTTCATAAGCGTACTAAACATATTGATATTCGTTACAACTTTGTACGTGAAAAATATGAAAATAACGAAATCGATGTAAAACTTGTACCCTCAAATGATCAGCTAGCTGATATTTTCACCAAAGCTTTACCTAATGTTAAATTTAATAATATTGCCTGTAACTTAGGAATGATCAATTTATTGTTAAGATAAAAATTGTAATTGCATAGAATACGAGGGAGTGTTAGATTTAAGCTTGAATTTAAGTATTCTGCCGCAATTATTTGATGTATTGTCATGTGTAGTTACCCTTAGTAATCTAGTAAGTTTTACCTATATTAAGTTGGCAGCTCTGAGTTATCAAGTTTATAAAAAAACGTAACTGTTCAGCTCACCCTCTTTTTCCTTGTTCAGTTTGTATATATCCTATTTTGTACATTACAACTAGTCTCTTGATTAAAGACTATTAACACAACGTGCATCTTTTCTGTTTTCACCACAATAACTTAACAGCAACAAAAAAATTTATAAAATTTTTCAATGCGTTTGGTGGAATTTACGATAACCCTCATACGGCGCGTTTAACTTACACATACATTCTATATCTGCTTTATATGACTCTAATGGGTTGACAGCGCAGGTACAAAGTAACTATTAACATCTATAATGTATTTCCCTTGCCCCAAAACATAGTATGAAAATGTGATAGGTAATTATACATTTGCGCAACATTTCCTTTGCAGCAAATGTCTTCTATACACTTTACGTGTGTGTACAAAAAAAACACGAAAATATAGAAGTGGCTGTTGTAAAGAATTACCCTTTTTATTGTATATTACAATTAAAAAAAATGTATGTTTTGTATGTATTCGACATTGTAGATTGGACTATTGATATGCAGTATAATTTCTACAAAAAGGGAGATCTATAATATACTTAATTGCATAAATATAATTTATAAGATAAAATAAGTTAAATGATATTTGTTCTTTCTTCTGCAGGAGATTCGTTTGTAGTATGTACCGATACTGGAGGTAAATAATATGCCTTTATCAAGCCATGAAGTCTAGAAATTTCTACATCTTCTCGTTCCAAACTTCTTAACATTTGTGAAAATTTAATAACACCCTCTCTTCCTTCGGGATATCCAAATTCTTTAATTATATCTGTTTGGATTTCCATAACAACTGGAAATAAAAACTGCATCATTTTAAGCATTTCATTTCCAACATTATCTCTAGCCTCCTCCAACTTTTGGATATTTCCTGCAGTTTGTAATTCTTCCAACGTTTTATTTAATATTTCTATAGCAAGTTCAGGAGTTAACGTTAAATTTATCTCAGACCTGGACATCTTTTCGAGATTTGTTTCACAGACCACCGACTACAAGCAGAACAACCATAAAACATAACAACCATATACAAATGAGAACAACTATTGTTTATATTTAATTGTCTATGGAATGAAACCACAGAATCAGGGTTGTCTCTGACAGAATCAATTAATTTGCGATGAAACTAATGAAAGTAATCATCTAGTGGATTGTGTCCAACAACTGTTGGCAACACTAATCACACACCTATTTTTTTTGCTGTTTTCTTTCGTGCTGATTAAACTCTAATATCACTTCTTCTGGAACAAGTTCAGCAAAGTCTGGTTCCTCATTTTGTTCAATGCTGATATTATGTAATACAGCACACGCACATTGTCGTCTGCAATTTGGTACGTAGTAGGCGACTCAAACAAGGAAACTTCCGCTTCCACATTCCGGACAACCTTTCGACAATTAAGCCAGAAACAATCCGAGACGTGCAAGTGGATAGAAAATTTTGTCCGATTTTAACATTTATTCGCTATCTTTATTTAATATAAGAATAGTCAAATATAGCTATCCTAGTCCGATAAAATGGAAGGTGAAAGCAGAGGGTAGCACTTGCACTGCTGTCATTTCTGTTCTATCCCGCGCTTTTTCTGTGATATTTATCTGTCAACTTGAACTGACAAAAGAAGTGTTTGTTATTTTGGGTTGTCTCTGATTAAGCTGGTTTTTTTGATTCATCGTATTGATATGCTTATAAGCGGGCAGTTTTTCTTGGTTAAGCCACAGAAGAGGGGATCCATACAGAAGCGAAAGCTAGCCTTCAAGGCCGAACCAAATTTAAGCGCGCATGTCCCATGTCCGCCATGTTATAACTGCTCCATCTGTCATCTGTCACATGCCGTATGATTCATATGAATACAAACTTTTATGTTTATTTACGTTTTGCGAGTAACAGTTTTATAAACGCTTACACAGTACTTTACTATTTTATGGCCGTTTTGTTTGTTTATGTAGTGAGATTAACAGTGTAACGTGTTAATACGAGTATTGTGCGTTTTTTGCGAATATTTCGTGTATTTCTGGACTATTGTGTATTGGATATTTGGTGTTTTCAATGGCTTCTAAGGCAAAGGGGTGTTCTTATCGGTCATGCCCTTCTAGAAGAGGTGGACCAATAAGCTTTTTCGTATTTCCAAAGATCCTGAAAGGTATGTGTAAATTTATATTACTGAAACAATCAAGAGTAATGTTAAGCACACTAATCAATTAGTTACAAAGAAACAATATTGTAAAAATATACTTAGTTGTTTATTTTTTCAGTAAATTGCTACTAACTTGCGTAATCTCGAAATATGTTTTAAAAATAACATGAATTAATTATAATATGGCTTTGATCATGAGAAAGTTTAAGTAATATAAAAAAAATATAATTATTTAATACGTGCAATTTGTCTTTTTTAGAGCTGCGATCTGGCTGAAAGCGTGTTTGAGGCAAGATCTTCTTGATAAAGACATGGATAAGCTGCATAAAAATTATCAGTTATGTGAAAAACATTTTGAACAAAAATATATTTCCAAAGGTGCGACACGTAAACGTTTGTCCCAACAATTTTTTCACATATTTTAAAGAAAGATGCAACTGACAAAAGTACCGTTGGGGAGACAAGTAAAAAAAATAACAATAACTCTATTTTATATGTATACATTCATAATCACGTATGGTATGTATATAATAATATATTATAAGTTTAATAAACTAGTTTTCTCAGTGTACAATGTACTGAACGCCCGACAAAATTAATATATTTCTAATAGTTATTTCTCTCAGTGTAATCATAACGAATTCTACTGTCACTTCGAGGTCACGGAAATCGGTACCTACGATTTCAAAGTGCCGCCGCAAGCTTTCGCTTCTGTATGGATCCCCTCTTCTGTGGTTAAGCAGTGACGTCATATATGAATGCGCTTCAATACGCCGTCAAGCGTCCTCTGAGAACGCTCATAAAATGTATTCAGGAGTGGGGATAAATCATCTTGTTATTCTTGTAGAAGTTGAATGCGAGGTTACTGATTTCTGCAGCGGGATTCTGGATTTACGATACGATACTAAACCGCCATATTTGCTCGATAGCAGTGATTCTGGATGAAAAACGATAGACGTTTATCGAACAAACTAACCTTAAAATATTCGACACCTCTCTGGCTATCGAAGACTTGTTGACGATATATTTGTCTTTTTCTAGAGCATGCCTACGACCTACCTCTATTTTTGTTACACTAATATTTTACAAGAACATGCACCAGTAAAGTTGTCTACTGTTTTTTTGTACCAAGGACGATCCAGTCGGCAGTTACGCTAAAATTAATTCAAGTGAATGAAAATAATATGTTAATTTTTAAACTGTATATATTTGAAAATAAGCATTATATTTTTAAGTAAACAGTTGTTTTTTCAATAATGTATTATATACTATTTGCTTATTTAATTTATGTATTAATAAACACTTTTGATTCTAATGTTATTCCTTGGGGTCCTCGAGGTACTTCTATATGTGGTGTTAATAAATTTATTAAATTCTGAGCTAGTCTTTTATTTAGTCTAAACAGTTCTATGAATCTCCTTTCTGGTAAATTGAACGGATTACTAGTGTCTCTCAATTGTCTTCTGAATAATATTAACTGTTGATTCTGCCTGCGTCTTTCTCTTCTATTTCGAAGGCGTTCATTAAATATAGGTAACATTTTTGCAAAACTAAACACTTTCTTTCCTACTTAATAATCAACAAGTGGCAAACCAAACAGGCAAAAGCTAACACAAAAAAGTTTAATTATTACACGATTAAGGCCGTTTGTCACTATTTGATATTTATAAAATAATTTCCTAGAAAATAAATTAGTAAATAATTTTAAAAATATCGTATCATTGCAAACAGTTAAATATACAAGAAATTTAGGAAATGTTATTTGGAAGAATTATTTTCAACACGTTCTACTTTATCGTTGAAATCGACGTGGAAATATGCGCAAAAGTTTAGTTTAGATTGTGAAATCGCGACCAGTCGGTACGCTGACATATTCTGTGGTATAACCTCAAATACTCTCAAACTCCTCAATGAATGATAAATTCTCAAATGGTTAAAATTTTATACTTTACTTTTTAACTGTGTAGAAATTTTGAGTAGTTTTACCATGTCATGGTCAAGAAATGAAGTGTCGCTTCTAATTGAAGAATACAAGAAAATGGCCAAACTTGTATAAAAACGAAGTCTCCTCATTACAAAAATAGACACATGCGAAACAATGCATTGCTAAGCATTCAAAAAACGATTGGTGAAATAAAAGCAGATATTACAATAAATGAGATACAGGCGAAGTTTCAAGGTTTGAAAACAAATTTTATAAGAGAACGAAGAAAACAGGTAGAATCAGAAAAGTCTGGACATGGTACAGATTATGTAAGTTTCTAACAGTAACTTCATCTATTTGTGTGTAATAACGTTTTATTTTAGATTTACGAACCAACACTATGGTATTATAATGACATGTTCTTTTTATTAGACTTATATTGTACCAAGACTACAGTAGACTCAATTGATATTGAAGAAGATGGCATATCACAGGTGAGTACAGTTTTATTAATAAAATCTTTTAAAAATGAGCAAAATATATGTTTTATGTACATTTGTTTTTAAGATATTGAAAAATTGTGGTTATAACTTTTTTTAGAATTATGAAGAAAGTGAAAATGTAATGGATGATGTATCACCTGGTCCAAGTGGTATTTCAGAAACACAAATGCCCCAAAGTGATGATATTCAAATATTTGATGTAATACTTTCACCCACTAGTAGCGCATCCAGTGGTCCTAACGGGAAAACAGAAAAAAATACTAAAAAAACGGAAGAGAATAGTAACTTCAGACTCGGTTTTAGAGAAGGCATCAGGGGCCTTAAATAATTTGACCTCCTTATGTAATATTAGAAGTGGAGACATAAAACAGAAAAAGTAGTGATGAGGTATTTGGAGACTTCGTTGCATCTAAGTTACCAGAAATTACAAATAGCGATATTAAAAATGAAATTGAATTAGAAATAACAAGATTATTATATGCAGGTATAAAAAGTTCAAAAAGAAGTAGAAATAAATTAGGGAATTGCTAGACAGAAATTTTTTAAAACACATTTTGTTAATGTGTGACTTATTTTTTAAATAAAGAGTTTTGAACCTATACATCGATCTTTTTATTAGTTCAATAAATGACAAATTTAATTATCAAGTAGTTTATTATAAAATGTACAAAAATATTAATAAAACAAATTATTCATCAACTTCGGGACGACACCATGTGTAAAAAAAAGGACCAAAATGTGTCCAAAAAGATAAATATAAAATGCTTAATACTAGGCGCCACAGTTTTTATTCAAATCAGTAAGTATATTTACATTCAGTGATTTTTTGATACAAACAAAATTTTTGTGTTGATATGACATTTTATCAATTTGGTTTTCATCTTTTCAGTGTTATAGGTGGCTTAATCCCTGAATCTGTGCCACAAAAAGTTGATAGACAATAAAATATGAATATTTCACCAATTGCTATTAGCTATAGCATTGTCTTGCCAGGGAACAGCTCCAGTAGGGGAGACAAAAAAAATTTTTAAATTCTTCACGGAATTAATCAGTCACTATTAGTAGACATATTACTGCCTTGACGCCCTATTTGAGATAAGGGTTTGGATGATGTATCAGTTGGGGAAATGTCAAGATAAAGATTATGATTTTGTTAGCTAAGAAGTTATGTAATACAATACACGCTAGGGTGATTTCTTCTACTTTTTCAGCTGAAAGATTAATTGGATTTAATAATACTCTAGCTATTAGCTAAAATTCCAAAACCATTTTCAGAAATTCTTCTGGCCCTCGACAGTCTGTAGTTGAATATTTTACAATGATGGGTAAGGCTTCTTTGAGGATATGGTTTCATTAAGTTGTTTGATAAAGGAAAAGCATCATCTGCAACAATAACATAGGTGTTTTCAAATTTCTACCAGGTAGTGGTTCGGTGAAGGAAAATTTAAGCAATTTGTCTTCATAGAACTAGAAAGGCTGCAAGCTTGAAAAGACTCCTCCATCACTGACTCTTCCGTTCACACCAAACATTTGTGTATATAAAACGGTAATGTGCACGACTAGTCCCAACAGAACAATGCTATGTTGGCCTTTATAATTATAATAATACGATCCATCTGATACAGGAGGTCGAAAAGTGATATGGCGCCCATCTAAGGCCTAGGCAGTGTGGAAACTGCCATAAATCGTTAAAGTCAGATGCTATTTTTTTCCAGGCATCTGCTGTTCTAGGTGTCTAAAAATGTTGTAGAAATTAGAACAAATAAATAAGAAGCAAAAAAAGATATCAAGCACGCGTTGTTTATTCTTACCTTCAAGTATTTTTCTCCTCAACTTCTTATAAATGGCAACACAAACCTCAGGTATAAATCTTGATATTGTAGACTCATGAATTCTACAACTATACATTAAAGATCTATATGTTTTCCTTGTTGCCAGAAATCATAGGGTTACCTCAATCTAAATAAAATACTATTGTTCTATAACTCAGTAGAGTGACTACTAAATACAAATACAAACCTGTTTCTTGCACTAACGGATGCTTTTAACAAAGTATCCTCCTTTTAATTTAATTTTCAATTTCTTTAAAATCTCCTCAAATTGTTCATTGTTAAGCCTTAAAAAGTTTCTATAAGCAGTGGGATCTTCTGATAACAGTTCTGTTTCCAACATATTCAGAAGACCTCTACCTTGCTGTCGTCGACCTATCCAAGACCTCATTTTCTTTCTCTTTTTTACTTGGTTTTTTAAATGTAGAGCTATGATAATTATGATAGTCACACCGGCAATAGTAATTAATTTTTCAGTATTCATATTTAATACTTCCACAAATTCAGAAAAATATAAACAGGCAACCGGAAAGTCAAACAACAACAATGTATTTAACTTAGACTAGAGAAAGATTCCTTATCTAAGGTATTTAACCTAACACCTAATTTTTACTTTTCACTGTCAGTTGTCATTTTTTTCATCGCTGGGATAAATATTCTTTTAGCATAAATTTTGTATCAATAGATGGCGAATCAAAAAATACATTGACTGCGCCTGCTTATGAATGAAAAATGGAAAATAATTTAGTAAAATTGCATACAGATAATTCTAGTTTTCGAAATAAATGTTTTTAAAAAATTTATCAAGAAATTTTTATGAAATTGTTGGATTATTGTCGTGAAGTTACAAACGGCCTTTAGATACCGGAAAGACACGAATACACAGTACTACCAACTTAGATCCTACGATCCAACTAAATATCGAGTCGATAATGAACCGGAATCACAAGTATCATTTCGTGTGCACGATATCGGATTGTCTGTCGTATCGTCGGCAAAATCGTATCGTAAAACCAGAATCCCACTACTGTATTTTTGAAATGTCAAACATGTCAAATTGAAGCGTTCAATTTTTTGTGGAAATCAGTTTCGTGACGTCATCGTACAATGCGCTGGTAAACACACGTTTAATACGCTTAATAAAAAAAACCAGCTATTTGGTTTTATTCAACTTCAACGAAGTATAAGTTATACTTCATTGGTTTTATTGGTGCTGCTAGTGCTGCTACTTTTGCCACTAGTGGAGGCAGAGTTGTCTCTGGTGGAGGTGACAAATAATAATAAAACATCTTTTTCTGTTCTGTGATAAAACACTACTCTTATTATTATTACGAAAGAAGATGTAGATGGTCAAAGAATTTTGGCCCGATTTAATATTAAACTAATTTATGAATGAAAATGTCAGAATCAAGAAATATTTCCACTTTATTTTCATTTGATACAGAGTATAGTGCAGATTCGGTTGAATGGTGTCCTCACAAACCCAATCAGAATGTGTTTGTATGTGCCTGTTATCACGTAAAAGAAAAACAGACCTGGGATGGTAAATATAAAAATTGAGAAATTGTGTTACAAAATAAAAATTTCTTAAAATTTTCAGAACCTAGAAAGCGTGTTGGTAGAATTTTCTTATTTTCCATTACACCTGAAAGAGGTTTAACCTTACATCAAACAGTAAATACAGCAGCAGTACTAGATCAAAAATGGTGTCACTATAAAGTAGCTGGTATTTCATTATTAGGAGTTGTGAATGCTTTAAAAAAAATTGAAGTTTATAAATTGAATAATGACATTCAAATTGAATTACTGTCATTTTATGAACTCCAGGGTAATGAATCTGAAATACTCATTTTGTCATTAGATTGGTCAACTGGTATTTATAAATCTGATGAGCCAGAAATTGTTTGCAGTGATTCAAAAGGCAATATTCATTTGCTGAAATTAATTTGCAATAATTTAATTCTACTGAATAGTTGGCATGGACATGGTTTTGAAGCATGGATCACTGCTTTCTATTACTGGGACACAAATGTATTTTTTAGTGGTAGGTATTAGTTTTATAAGTAATTAATAATGGGATGGTATGGTTTTATCTAAAACACAGTGAGTGTAAGTTCTATTTATTATAACTTTATGTCTGTACAATTTAAGAGCTTTCAAAAGACTAAAAAACTTATATTGTCGGGGCGTTATATTGATATGGTTTTAGAACTATACAGAGAATTAATATGATTTAATAAGCATAACAAAAACGTCATCAGAAAGAAAGCCGGAGCCTGTTATTGATACATAATTTATTTGTTTAGTCTAAAACGCTTAGAAGTGAATACAGTTTTTGTAATTTATTAACATCAAAACCAACACACCCCCTCAAAATATGTATGAACTTATATTTAGTAGTTTACGGGAAGCTTAACAAACTGTTGGTCCAACATTTGTTGCAAGGGTTAAAGGAAAAAACCCCTTCAAAAACCTAACCAGACCATGAACTATTTTGACTGAATAACAATACTTATCATTTTTGATAAACAACTTATAACTTGAGTTTCCATAGAATTTATTTTTCTACTTTTCTTGCACTCCCATCTTTTCCCTCAGATCCTTGAACTGATGTGGTGGTAAAGATTTTGTCCATAGGTCAGCCTCCTAATGACCTGTAGGCAAATATTTCAAACAGACAGTGTTGTTCTTTACTTGTTCTCGTATAAAATGGTATTTAATGTCGATATGTTTGGAACGTTTATGACTAACAGGATTATTTGCCATTGCTATACAACTTTGGTTGTCTTCATACAATGTTATTGGTTCAGACATATTGACATTAATACTAACTAAGTAGTAAAGATTTAATCCATAAGGCCACTTTTACTGCCTCAAATACAACCATATATTCTGCCTCCGTTGAGGACACGGCAACTGAATTTTGTCGTCGTGTAATCCATGTTACTGTACAATTTTTAAATAATTTAAATAAACAACCTGTTGTACTTCGACGATCCAATTCATTATTTGCCCAGTCCGCATCAACATGCCTATCAATTTGTCTTTGTAATTCTTGTTACGCTTATATATTAATTTCATATTAATTGTTCCTTTTACATATCTTAATACTCACTTTAAACATAGCCATAGTTCTTTATTGCATTTATTTTGATATCTACTTAGTAGATTTACTGCAATACATAAATCCGGCTGCGTACAAAGCATTACGTACATTAAACAGCCGATTAAATTTCTACAAGGTGCATCATAACTGTCCTGTGAATTTAATGCTGAATAGTTTAATTTTATAGGCAACGGTGTACTGACCGGGTTGCATTCATTCATTTTGAATTTTATTAGTATTGATTTTAAGTATGTGGTTTGATCGAGTGAAATTTCAGAGCCTGACCTGTTTATTTTAATTCCAAGAAAATAATTAATTTCCTTTACCATTTCAAATTGTTTCATTAAAAACTTCTTAAAATTATTCATTGTATTTATATCTTTAGTAGCGATGACTAAATCATCCACATATAATATTATATAGATGTTTTTATGAACATGGCCCTTGTCTAAGAAATACAAACAATTATCTGCTGACGAATTTACAAATCCTTTTTCAAGCATTATGTTATTAAAACACTCATACCAGCATCGAGCTGATTGCGTTAAACTGTATAAAGATTTGTTTAATTTACATACAATATTATTTGTTTGAACTGCAACACCGTCAGGCACCCTCATATAAATATTTTCTTTTAATTTCCCATTAAGAAATGCCGTTTTTACATCCATTTGATGAATTAACAGTTCAAATTGATTTGCTAACGCAAGCACGCACCTAAACGTACCAATTCGCGCAACCGGTGCGAACGTTTCGTTATAATCTAATGTTTTTCTTTGGCTAAAACCTCGCGCTACCAAGCGGGCTTTCCTATATCTTTCTAAATTTCCATTACCATCTGCTTTTATTGTAAATATCCACTTACAGTCGACAATATTTACATTACTTGGTTTTTGTATCAACGTCCATGTTTTATTTTGTTCTAATGATTTTAACTCATCTTTTATAGCTTTTTCCCATTTTGTTCTAAATGCATTTCTAAAAACGTCTTGATAACGTGGGAATATTATTTTCAAACATTTGATCAACTAACAAGTAATTATTAATCTGAATCATGATCTTTATATGATATCATTGGTTTATTTTTCAACCTTTCGCTCCTTCTCACATCCTGCTCACGATTTAATTTCCTCAATTTTTTATTAGAGGTACACGGACTTTCACTATCACTATCTGAGCTCATACTGGATGGTTCAGAGACATCCTTTAATGAGGATGTTTGACCTTGAGTGCAATTTTCAGGAACGCCTTTTTCATTAAGGGTTTGCTTGCAACTTTTATCGTCCGTTTGGCTAGGCGTGATTTTACCTACAGATTCACAATCAGCAGCACCCCCTGCTGAAATATTTTCTGTACCTGTTTGTACATTTTTATCTGTATTTATTTCGTTACCAATTTTACCCATGTCATCAAGTTCTTGTCTTGATGTTTTATATGTAATTTTATCAAAAACTACATCACGTGCAACTATGAATTTTTCTGATTCCGAATTAAAAATTTTGTATCCATTTGGCACATAACCCACGAGAATCCCTTTAGACGATTTACTATCGAATTTACTTTTTCTCGTTTTATCATGCACATATGCCGTGCATCCGAATATTTTTAAATGACCTAATTTTGGCTTTTTATTATGCCACATCTCATACGGTGTCTTTTTGAACTTAATCGCTTTTGTTGGGGACCTGTTCACCAAATAAGTTGCAGTTAAAACTGCGTCACCCCAGAAGCGTTTATCTAAACATGCACTATGCAACATTGCACGCGCATTTTCTAGTAAAGTTCGATTCATTCTTTCTGCCACTCCGTTTTGTTGTGGAGTGTATGGCACCGTAAGATGATACGTTATACCTTTTTGTTTACAGTATTTCTTCATCTCGCCAGATAAATATTTGCTTCCGTTATCACTATACAAAGTATCCAATTTTGTATTAAATTGAGCTTCACTTTTTGCCACATAATCTTTAAAACAAGTGAATACTTCTGATTAATTAGTCATTAAATAAGTTACAGTATAATGAGTATAATCAACGATAAAATTCACGAAATAATTTTTTTCGTCTATCGTAGATGGTGTAATCGGCCCACACACGTCTGAATGTACAACAAATAAAAGCCTTTGTATATACTCTTTATCTTTTAACCTGGCGAAAGAAAGACGTACTTGTTTTCCGCTAATACAAGCTTCGCATAATGAATCAATAGTATTAATATTCTTTAAACAAACATTATCAGAGGCTAACTCATTTACTTTAATTTTTGTAAATTTTTCTTTACTCATGTGACCCAATCGCTCATGCCACATTTTATTTTTATCAATAATATTCACCTCAGCCACGTGACCCACAGCCCGTGCTGTATTATGTGCATTTTGTACTATTAGTTCTATAATATACAAATTATTCATGCGCTTACCTTTAATTACTGTTGTACCTCCTTTTATGACCTTCACATGTCCAGTTTCTGTAAATAATACCGACATTCCAGCCTCCTGGATGCGCCTTACGGAGATGAGGTTGGTTGGTACACTTTTGCTGTAGAGGACATTCTTCAATTTGCCATTGTAGCCAAGTGAAGTTGTAACTTTTATTCTGCCAATATGTGTCGCCTCGATGACTTCCTATTTTCGCCACAGTTATACGAATTGGCTCCTCCAGCTGTTTACATTCGGTGAAAATACTTAAATCCCTTATGATGTGCTCTGTTGCACCGGAGTCCAGCACAAAACGCTGTGATGTATTATCTTTGTCTTCATTGTACTACTGATTTTCATCACAAATCATAAAAGCAAACGATTTATCAACTACTGCTGTTGACGCATTGGTTTCATGATTGTTTTTTTTCTTAATTTTTTTCTTGTGCTTTTAAACTTTGCTTATAAAAATAACAATCACGTTTGAGATGATTTGTTCGCCCACAATGAAAACACTTTTTCACTTGCTTATTTTTAAACATAGGCTTATTTCGTTTCGTGAACTTCTCATTCTTTTTTATTTTCATATATATTTGTGGTGCGAAAATGAAGAGCTTTTATACTTGTATCAGCATTTTCTCGTACTAGATACTCTTCATGTTCCAACAGTATCACTTTCACAAATGCTAGCGTAAGTCTATCATCACTCATAGTTTTAATTGCAGCTTTTATTGACGCATAACTCGGTGGCAAAGAGTTTAGTGTATACCACACTTTAGCCGTCTCGCTTACTTCCCCTCCACAGGCAACCATATCACGCACCATTTCGTCAATTTCTATCATGTGCTTTTTCAGCTACGTACCTGGCTTAAGTTTGCAATTAAACAACCGATCCTGGATACATAACTGTGTTGATACCTTTTTTACAAGCGTAAAGACCGTCAAATTTCTCCAAAATTTGTCGCGCTGTCGCACGGCCTGGCGGTATTTGTGATATTATTGTGTCATCTAGGTACTCGATTAATGTTCCTCTGGCAAATCGTTCCCATTTCATCCACTCCTCAGGAATTGGTGTTGGTGGATTTTCATATAGCACTTTACTGGCACCTTCTTGCTCAATAACTTCTAATAATCTAAATTTCCACATTAAATAGTTTCCACCATTGAATAGTTTTAAATTTCTTTTTTGTGCCGTTAATATGCCACTACTAGCCATCGTTATTTTCACTGTATTTGTCCACTGTCTCAAATTACAAATACACACTCACTCGCGATCACACACGTTGTCTGGGCCCTTAACCGAATGAGAAGGTATGGTTTTATGTAAAACACAGTGAGTGTAAGTTCTATTTATTATAACTTTGTCTTTACAATTTAAGAGCTTTCAAAAGACTAAAAAACTTATATTGTCGGGGCGTTATATTGGTATGGTTTTAGAACTATACAGAGAATTAATATGATTTATAAGCATAACAAAAACGTCATCAGAAAGAAAGCCGGAGCCTGTTATTGATACTGTTAATTATTGATTACTCAAAACGTCAAAACGTCAATAATTCAGTTTTTATTTTGATTTGGAACAATGACACTTAATTATCACTTAATTTATATTTTATTAACACACATTTATAACTACATCATGAGGTCATTATTGTTGACGTAATTACTGCTTTTACTAGAACAATTTTTATATCACAGCACAGTGGTCCAAATTTAGTTGAGAACGGAACTAATATTTTTTTTCCTTGAAATGTCTTAAAAGCACTAAGGAATCATGGGAAAAATATGAAAAAAATCTTGGCTTACAGATATGGTTTTTAAAAAGGGTGGCATGTCTGGAGCACTAGGTTCCGTATGTCTGTAGGGTTTTTTGACTACGACCTTGTTTTAACCATTTAAAATTATTATAATCATTCTGTATATTAAACGGAATGATTATGAAATAAAAATAACGAAAATGAATTGATAATATTTAGGAGCTTAGGGGTAGTTTTGAAGGAAACACTACACTTTTTTACAAACATTTATTTCAAACAGGTCAACTTATCACTCAATTCAAACGTAGAATAATAAAAATAGGTCAGTTAAGTAATTTCAGTCACTTTCACTGCCGTCATCTGTTGATGATACATTTGTGGTTGTATCGCTTTCATCTGCCGAACCTTCTTCCATAACCGCTGCACAAAGCGGTTCAGAGTCCGGCTTAAGATCTGGTTCTTTTAACAGGCTTATAACCTCTGAACTAAAAGATGAGATTTTCTTGTTCGGCAATTTTCTTGAAGATGATATTAATGGCTCCGACGAAAGTAGTAACCTATTCAATAAATCTTCATTTGTAGTCACCCTCGAAAACTTTCTGGTATGAAACTCTCTAAACTTTTTTAAATCTTTATTCCGAGATTCCTGAGCTTCATCAGACAGATGCCTAATGGGTAATAGTGCAGTTCTTATTTTTGCAGATCCGTGAAGGAAAATTTTATGAACTGACGCAGGCATGTAATACCATGGATACTTTTCCACGAACAGTCTGGCCGTTTGCACTGCATATTTGTCGAAAACCTCACAGTTAATCTCGTATCCACAAGATAATGCAGATAGTATAACGCCGAACCTTCTAATTATCTCTTCATGAATACCAGTTATGGAAGCCGATTGAGCTGGATCTTTAAAAAAACGTCTAGCTGTATTTCCGTCATTTGTACTTCCACTTCCACCAGGTTTCGGAATGTCTACTAATAATCCCATTTTTTTCCTGAAATCTTCTTGTAATTTTTTTTTCGCACTTCAACAATGGATTTATTTTCTCCTCGTATCTGCCACTTTTTTATCTCCAATCTGTATGATACATGTAAAAGACATTCAAAACATCGAATCCATGCATGTAAAGTTGATAAACCAAATTGAAAAGATTGTTCGTCTGCCTGCTTTTGTAAAACTGCATCAATGTTATTCATTTCAACAGGTTTTGCTTTACATAAATAGCAGATCTGAGCAGAAGATGTGTCAGTAAGGGCGTTACAAACCTTTCCGTTTATCATTGACATGCAAATAATATATCTAATTCTGATGTCTCGGTTCTGAACTGTTACACTTATTAAAAAATGGTTTAACAGTAAGATACTTACCATAAACTATGATAAAACTTTTTTTCTCCCTTTTTCCTCATATAAAAAAGAATTTGCCAGCGTATAATACACTAGAGATCAACGAGGATGGTCAAATAATACACATAAATTCAACAAATAGTGTTAAATATTTAGGAACATTTATAGATTGTCATTTAAAATGGGATGTTCATGCAGAATACATAACAAGTAAACTTAGATCAATTATATATTTATTTTACAAACTCAAAAATATTCTGGAAACACACGATCTCAAAACATTATATCATGCCTTAGTTAGTCCGCACTTATCTTATGCTATAATTGGATGGGGAGGATTACTAAAAACTCACTTAAAATCTGTGGAGATATTACAGAAAAGATTTTTTAAAATAATTTTAAAGAAAAATGTTATGTATCCCACAAATCGATTACTAGATGAAATCGAAATTTTTGATATAAGACAAAACTATTTTTATAATGTCTGCATTTATATGCACAAAAATAGGCATTTGTTACAATTACCAGCTCACGGATACAGTACAAGACAAAAGTCACATAATTTTTCCATTGAATTTGCGAAAAAAAAACGATAGGGCAAAGAAACATAAATTTTTTGGGTCCCAAGATTTTTAGCTCATTACCATCTGAACTAAGATTAATAAACTCGTTAAATAAATTTAAAAAAGAATGTAAGAGATATTTACTACTGCAAAAACGAGAAGATATTTATTCTATAATTGATTTAAAAAACAACTAAATCAAAAATTGTCCTCCAACAGAGATATCATTTTCATTATTAATATTGGTATTAAATCATTATTATTGATTTTGGCAAATATTAAATAGAGTCAATAAAACCAACTCGGATTACAGGGATATCTACAGTATATGACCTATCTAGCTAGATATTATATGTGTGTATAAGAGTATGTAAGCATGTATGTAGTATTATTGTATATGTTTTGTAAGCGTGTGTGTATGTGTGCTTGTGTATCTGTGTGCTTGTGTATCTGTATATATTGTATAAATATGGGAGTATATATAGATGTGTGTATGTATGTACATGTGTATATATATGTGAATGTACACATGCATGTATATATGTATTTATAGATGTTAAGTTTGGCGCTTATTGAGCCTTTTTATATACTAAGCAGTATTTTTTATAAGTTACAATATTGTTTATTCCAGTTGTAATATTTTCTTATATTATTACTCATTACAATTGCTATTATAGATATGTTCATCCCACGCTCAAATATCTTAGGATATTTTGTGGTGTATTATGTTTATTTATGTAGTATACTTCTTCTTGTTTTTAATACGGAATTGTATATTTTTGTATGAAATAAACATTATTATTATTATTATTATTATTATTATTAACTGTACAATTAGTTGGCTGAAGTTCTGCTATTTGAGCTTCAATGTGTTGCATTTCTGCCAAAGAAAGTTGTGTGGTTTCCTTTTAAAACTGGAAGCGAATCGGTCGACAATACCTTGTAGAGGATGGCCTAGGATTTTGCCATACAATTCGTTTTTCTTGATCTGGTTGCTGAAAATAAAGTTGAAGTGGTACCAAAGATGATAAAAATAAATCACCATCACTTAATCCCATCTCCTCATATCGTTGTTTATACCGTGAATGTCCAGTACTATCATCGCAACCCCATTTAACTAATAATACCAAATCCTTCGATTGTTCTTCAGTCAAACTTAAAATAACTGGTCCCTGTAATTGAAGTATACGATTTGCAGTGTGATCTAAAAGATCTTGAAGCCGAACTTCTGCCAAGGTTTCCGTAATAGTGAACGCTTCTTTCGGGGGGTAGCATCTTCTCTTAGCTTCCAGAACTCTATGGTAGGAGGGATAAATATCAGCGTTATGTTTTTTCCCCTCTTTTCTTAATAGTAAATACTGGTGCTTTGACAATTTTCCTTCGACAATAAGTGAAACTGCTTCATCTTCATTGTATGGTATTGTTAGATTTAAAACAACACTGTTCACAAATTTCACAATATTTATTTTTTCTGTAAATAAGTTCACAATATCAAATAATTATTTAAATTCTACTGACAATCACCAGGCTCGGGTGTCGAGTGACGAGTGCGTCCCCGCTCGAGACAGGCGTCATGCAGGCATTCAGTGACTTCATTTTGTTTTGTCTAGCGGTCTACCAGGATCGGAATCTAATAGTATAACATTTTTCCGTTATCTAGTCTTGAGCCATGAAGATCTTATCTTTCCAGCACGAGTAGGAGTTGTGAACACAGCTTCTGAAATCAGTTTAGAAGCTGCCTGTTGACCCTTTTCTTTAAGACTTTTTTTTGGCAGCAAATGTAAGTTCCTCAGCTTCATATACTGCTGCTATATTTTCCACTCTCTTTCTTTTCGCTCTTTCTCCTATTTCTAAAAATGATTTCTTTGGACGACCAGTTGATGTACTTGGTTGTGGCTCTGCAAAGGGCTCCTTTCTCTGAACCAAATCTGATTTTTCAAAAACAAATGCTCCATTTAACCAACTGTCATTCCTTTTTAAAAATCGATCCACAGTATTCGCGCAATTTTCAAATTTTTCAAAAACTTTACTGCAAAAACGACTACACTCCTTCTGAAGACGTCGTTGTTCGTCAATATTACCCTCTATTTCAAAGTATTGGACTAAATAATTGAGTAGATGCTTTGTTTGAATATTGCGGTTTTAATATTGCGGTTTTCTCTGGATTTCTGTCGTAAAATATCGAAAAGTTGCCTTCTCGTTAACATTTTCAATAAAGGACGAAATTTCCTAAAAATTAAAATATTAGTATTAACATTATTCGTAGCATTATTATTAAATAATCATTAATTATTTTATGCCATATCACGTTTAATGTATGTATTGAAAAATAATACATTCTCACAGAGACTCAAAATAAATTAAATATTTTTAAACTGGGGCAGTGGTGGTCCTCAAATATTTGATATGTTTTTACTGACACTTCAAGCTATTTTTTAAATATTTTTCGAGAGCGGGGATTTTTCTGTAGGTCTACGTGAAGTTTAAAATTTACACTGATTTGAGTGAGAAACAATGCAGAAGTTAATGCTTGTGAAATAAATAAATTGCTTACCTGACTAAACTGTCCAATATATATTTCACCAAAATAGCACACAAAATATTAACTACCACCTCTGAACAAACTCGGGCTACTAAACAAACTTTTATTACATTAAAGCGCACTACATAAATGCTTGGGTTTACCCAGGCGTACAAAGCAGGCAGATCGCCGTAATGACCTGAAATTCTAGGAAGGGATGGTCTGGGTATTTCCGCATGCGCCCCTAAAATTTTATTGAGGTACAACAACCTTGAGAAAATGGGACTTTTTTCCGCTTTTAAATCAGATCGGAACCACTGTGCACAGGTAAAATTAAGATTTAAGAAATTAATAATTAAGTATTAGCGGCCAAGTAACCCAGGCAGCCTTCGCCATCGGAATGATGTAATGAATTGCTGACTGGCGGCGGCTTTGCGACGTAGTTCCCAAATGTTTATAAACATTAAACACCAGCCGATATGATTTATATTTCTAATACTAACACGGCCTTCTTGACATGAACTTCGCTCTCGACGTTATTCAGGTGGAACTATCTGTAAATTATAAACAAACACAGCATTGCTTCGATTTGGCAATGTTTTGATTTCTTTACTCTCAACATTCACAGTTCTCGCTCAAGTACATGTTCTGTGATCAAAATGCAACAAAACATTATTCAAGAGATTGCAGAAAATTAAACTTAGACGGTTTCCGTTTTCAGGCTCGCTCCATACATACGTACGTGACTTTTTACCATCTAAACGTTTGTTTAATTTTGTTAGTATAAAACAGAGGTCATTCATTCCATTCATTGATGTATATGACCTACCACAAGGTATTTGGTATTAAGCTATAGATCTGATTTAAATTGCAACTAGAATTTTAGTTTTCCGTTGGAAATTAAATTAATTTAACGTGAACAAAACACACTTCATACACACAATTTTTCATCAATGTAATTATTCTGCTGTTTCGTCAGGATCTGCGTCGCTGACGTGATTTGATACAAGAGTGCATGTCAAAAGCTGCTCTACTAAATTCGGTGACTATGTGCGGGTTTGCTGTTCCGCCAGATTTTTTGGTTCTGACGTGATAAGAATTATTTTTCCATCAGGTTCTGCGACACTGACGTGATAAGAATTATTTTTCCATCAGGTTCTGCGACACTGACATGATAAGAATTATTTTTCCATCAGGTTCTGCGACACTGACGTGATAAGAATTATTTTTCCATCAGGTTCTGCGACACTGACGTGATAAGAATTATTTTTCCATCAGGTTCATCGACACTGACGTGATAAGAATTATTTTTCCATCAGGTTCTGCGACACTGACGTGATAAGAATTATTTTTCCATCAGGTTCTGCGACTCTGACGTGATAAGAATTATTTTTCCATCAGGTTCTGCGACACTGACGTGATAAGAATTATTTTTCATCAGGTTCTGCGACACTGACGTGATAAGAATTATTTTTCCATCATGTTCTGCGACACTGACGTGATAAGAATTATTTTTCCATCAGGTTCTGTGACACTGACGTGATAAGAATTATTTTTCCATCAGGTTCTGCGACACTGACGTGATAAGAATTATTTTTCCATCAGGTTCTGCGACACTGACATAATAAGAATTATTTTTTCATCAGGTTCTGCAACACTGACGTGATAAGAATTATTTTTCCATCAGGTTCTGCGGCACTGACGTGATAAGAATTTTTTTTCTACGATCAAATTACTTACAATTACTCTGCCATGGTTTCACCAGCTTCTAATAAAGAAAGCAAGTACTCCATGTCGGTCTCGGTCGACAATTCCGAGGGCCATTTACGCAACTGCTCTTTGGCGGCCTTCGTGATTAGATTTTTCCCCAATCGTCGAATATCATATCGCCTTTCTTGTGTAATTTCAGCGATTTCATACGGTCCCATATGTTCATAACTTAGTTTACTGTGCATGGTGGAATCTCTGTGCACTAACACAATATCGCCTATTTCAAACTAGCGATTGTCTCGTCGTTTGGCATTGAGTTTCTCGAGATTTCGAGTATTACTTCCTAACGCTTTTCTTACCTTTTCCCTATCCGCATTAATATTTCGCACGGGTCGGATATCGTCTGCTAAATTTTGAACTACAGATTGAATCAGAGGAGTTGCAGCTTTTATACCTATTAAAGCCTGTATAGGAGTCATTTTTATTGATTTTTGAAAAGTGGTGTTTAATACAAGTTAAATTTTCCAAATACTGTTCGACCATTCTGACCTAATATTTGTCTCTATACGTAATAGATTCATAATTGTTCGCATATATCTTTCAACTTGTCCGTTACCGCGGTGTACGTCAGGAGTTACATAGTGATAACTTACTCCCCACGAATCAAGATATCGTGCGATTTCTAAATTTTGAAAATTTCGCCCTGCATCAGCAACTATTAACTTGGGTGCTTCAAATAGCGAAAAGAAATTTTGACTTTTAGTTTCTTTAGATGTTACAGTCTTTAGTGGCAACAATAAACAGTACTTGGTAAATGCATCAATTAGTACTAGAACGTGTCTATAACCATCCGTAGAAACGTTTAGTGGACCTAAGCAATCGGCATGTATGGTATGTAAAGGCTCATCTGGTTTGGGCAAGGGCCCAATGTAACCTTGCAAAGGATCTGTATGCATTTTCTTTACTGCGCACACCAAACAATGTTTAATGTAATTATTAACAAAATTTCGAACTCTAGGAAAGCAAAAATGTTGTTTTATGCTTTCTAAGGTTTTCTCAGGACCAATATGACACTGTTCGTCATGAAAAATTCGTAATAACCCTAAACGATTTTGCCTTGGTACAAACCATCTTAATATTTTAGTCCCGTCTGACAGAATTTCTTGATGCAAGAGCATCCCGTTCTTTTCTACGTATTGCTTGAGATCTAATTTTCCTTCCCTTAATAAAGTTAACATATTTTGGGTTTCAACGTACCTCTCTGTGCAATGCGCAACCAATCATTATGAGCGACTGGACGCACATTTACTGGAGGGTTTCTACTTAGCAAATCTACATGTGGCAATGAACTTCCTTTACGATATATTAGAGTAAAATCAAAGTCCTGCATAAAAGACCACCATCGAGCTACGCGAGATATCAATAACTTTTTTATTCGCAGTTGATTTGACAGCATTTAACGAAAATCCGGCTTTTTGTAAAGCTGCAAGAACCAATTTTAAAGATTGTATTCCCTCTTCAGGTGTTTCCGAAGGTATTAAAATATCATCTAAGTACACTAGGGCTATAGTGTCTTTAAGGTGACCTAACGCTTTCATTAATGCTCGCTGAAATACCGCCGGCGCATTCGCTAAACCAAAAGGCATACGTATATAATCGTAATGACCGTCAGGCGTTACGAAAGATGTTTTTTTCGATTGACTCGGTACTTATAGGTATCTGGTGAAACCCAGACGCCAAATCTAGTGACGTGAAATATTTTCCTTTTCCCAAACGATCTATTTGATCTTGAATTACAGGCAGAGGAAAACGATCTTTTACAGTGTGGGAATTTAACTCACGGTAATCTACACACAAACGGTAACTGCCTTCTTTATTCCGTACTAAAAGCATTGAACTAGCATACGGTGATTCACTCTCTCTAATAATTTTGTTACTAAGTGACTCGTGAATAATTTCCCTAACAGCGGATCTTTCTGTTAACGATAACCGAGGCGGCGGCCTGTTGACAATGTGATTATCGATAAGTCGAATGCTTAATTCTGCTGTATTGATTGTCGGAACGTTAGAGTCAGTTGTTATTAAATCGCCAAACTGATCTAACACAGACTTGATTTGTTCTACGTATTCTTGAGGCGCGACATAATCGGATGATTGTTCGCCGTATACCGGGGGATTTGTTTTCGCTTTATAACTGTTCCTGTTACGTCAGTAATAGCAACTAATTCAGGATCTTGATATAAGTTACAGCCGACTAGCACATCGAAATCTAAAATGTTATCCAGAACAATCAAAAATACTAACTCGGTTTTTACTCCAGTAATTTCTACATAGGTTTTAAATTGCTCTTTCACTTCTATAGTACCGGGTAATATTCCACGCACAGTAGAAGAACACATTTCGATTTTGTTAAAAAACATAGAGCGATATTTTTCAGCGATCAGTGACACATCTGACCCTGTATTGATAAGACCTTGAAATTCGATACCGTCTAAATATACACTCGTGGGTAGGACTGTTTTGCCTACTGTACAGAAATTTACTTTGCGTCTTTGTTCAATTGCTCTTTTAGTAAAACAATTTTTCCCGCCTTAGCACAAAAGAAACACGTGATTTGATTACTGGTACTTGGTACCGCAACAGTTTCATCCCTAACTAGCCTCTAATCTGTTTCTGATTTTTCTTGTGACATTGGCTTCTGTTATGCCCTAATTTACCACATGCATGACATTTGCTATTTTTACGGTTGTTACCTAGCGATTCAGAGAACTTTCGTTTCTTAAATGAACTCATTTCAAAGCTAGTGTCAATATCGTCCCGCGCTCTTTTTGTATAAGCGGTTAAATATGTGAGCAATTCTGAAATCGTTTTACAGTCCCTTGACATCGTGGCGTCACGGACATGCGACTCTCTAATACCATGAACAATTATTTCTACAAGATCTTATTCTTGCCAAGGCACTCACAAATTTTTCAATAAAGATGACTTTTTATGAACATAAGCGTCATACGTATTACATTGACTACTATCAAAATTAGCTGCCTCAGTTAACAAACGACCCAAATTGCGACGCGGCGGAAAAGCGTCAGTAAATTCTCTTTTAAAAGTACTCCAATCTCTTACCTCAGGCTTCCATTCGTCAAACTATTTTCGTGCATTTTGAATCATAAACCGGCCCAGCCGTACTAATATTTCCACATCGGACCAAGACAATTCAGTTTTGATCTTCTTTACTTGCTCCATCCATTTCGCTGCTTCATCCGTCTCCGGGTGAAAGATTGGAAGATCCACTTGATCGGGGGGTTGGTTTGTTAGCCCTCAAAGCCTCCACGAGCTCGGACACCAACTGCTCCATTTTCTCACCAGTATAATCAGGATACACACTGCTGTGAAGGAACTGAGCACTATCCCACTTCTAATGTTAATTATAGATTACTCAAAACGTCAATAATTCAATTTTTATTTTGATTTGGAACAATGACACTTAATTATTACTTAATTTATATTTTATTAACACACATTTATAACTACATCATGAGGTCATTATTGTTTACGTAATTACTGCTTTTACTAGAACAATTTTTATATCACAGGTAAAATTAAGATTTACGAAATTAATAATTAAGTATTGGCGGCCAAGTAACCCAGGCAGCCTTCGCCATCGGAATGATGTAATGAATTGCTGACTGGCGGCGGCTTTGCGACGTAATTCCTAAATGTTTATAAACATTAAACACCAGCCGATATGATTTATATTTCCAATACTAACAATACATAATTTATTTGTTTAGTCTAAAACGATTAGAAGTGAATACAGTTTTTGTAATTTATCAACACCAAAACCAACAATTAATAGTTATATAATTAATATAATTGTAAAGAAACATTTTTTGGATTAATTTATTTTTTGATGAGAGGTCTGAGCGGCCTAATAACTAGTAGATCAATTAATGGTGTTGGACATTAATTAACTAAATATGAATAATTGCGCACTATTATAGAAAATAATCATTATAACCATCAATGATTAACCAGAATCATTGTAAGTTTATCAATCAGCATTGTCAAGTATTAAACAAGGATACTGTCTTCTTTACGGCGAATGTACACTAACCACAATAAATCCCTATAACAAAAATTAGCACTGAGGAGTGCAGTGGGTGAGATATCCATCTCAACCCCTCCAGATACTAAGTTACACTAGCACTGAAAACAAATTCCAATTGTTAATGTCAATACGTGTGAGAAGCATGCAATGGGCAAGAAAAGCGACAAGCCCACCCCAACACACGCAAGGGTTAAACCACCAGCTAGCAACAAAGAGTATGTTGGCCAAGAAACGGGTCTCAGCCTCCTCACCAGCTACTAACTACGTGCTTGTTCTTTTAAAATGTATGTATGTATGTATGTATGTATACCTCTTTGTGTAATGTAATCGACTTGTTTTTATATCCTATATTAAATGTATTGTCTAATATTAATTCATATTATTGGTGCTAGAATATTTCATAACTTCTAATAGACCAATCAAATTAAGTAAAAATCATGCCCATTTTCACGATAATTTTCAACCATCCCCGACCAATACCATTCGATTCAGTTTTTTTTTTTTGAATTCTCATGGTCAATTTTGCCGTAAGTTATATGAGCAAGAATTTAATTTATAAACAATTAAAGTTGTGAAAATGATGAAAATCGATGTTTCTAAATATTCAACTTCAAACGCTGCGAAAACGGCAACAGATAGAGAAAAACTGCTCAGAACATTTTTTATAGAGCGTTAAATTCTCTTCAAAAAAGTTCACGACGGCATATCTCTACGATGAATAGTTAAGGCGTTACAATGAGTTAAATGTTTATTATTTTTCTACTGCGTACTGGTCAGCTGTATACGTTGTAAAAATAAGAAAATTATGAAGTAAGTCTACTTTAAAATGTTCTGCGCAGGCGGCCATTACGCGGCGTACGAGTCTATTGATCGCGCATGCGCGTTACTTATACAGCTGACTGATATACAGCAGAAAGATAACACCGGCACACACAAAAAAAAGTTGTTTATACATTTGACGCCACCTACCTCCCGACATGTATTTCGACCCGCTGAATCCGAATTTGAAGTCAGTCTGGACCGTACACCCTCAAATATCGAGTAAATTGAAAAACCGTAAAAAATAGCGAAAATTGGGTGTTTCGGTAATAAAAAAAATTTTGTGGATCTACCAAGCCTAATTTTTATGTATTTCGATCCGCTGAATACGAATCTAAAGTATATTTAGACCATAAGCCGTTTTAAATCTAAGTAAATTGTAAAAAACCCTCGAAAATTGCTAAAAATGGCAAAAAATTGTGATTATGTTGATGAAAAAAATTTTCATCCACAGCCATACTTTCAGGTAAGACTATAATCGATAAAGTCGTGGTGATAAAATGAAATACTGCAAATTCTTAAATTTTGGTTAGTATTTCGAAGAACCACTTTATTTCTGTTTATAAATATCTTTTGATTTCTTTCACCAACAGTGGTTATAACAAACGAGGCAGGAAATATAGAAATGGGGTAAGTAAAGTAAAATAAAATATTTCTTAAACATCTTTCATTTGCAGAAATAATATTATATATTATGTAGACTTGTTAAAAATCATAAACTCAAGTGTTTACAATAACCATACTCAATGTTAAACTAGGCCATCCAGGGGATGAAAGGAGTAAAACATAATAATCATATTTCTAAATACTTCTAAAAATGTATTGGTTGACCTGCCAAAATTTCGATGCAAAATTGTTATAAACAATTAACTGAATTTAACCTAACTATTGAAATCATTTGTCAGACCGTCTAAGGGGGTGTAAAGGGATTAAAATCATTAAAAATCATATTTCCGTAAATAATTCTTGACCTGTGAAAATTTCTATGCACAACTATTCATAATAATGAAATGAATTAAACGTAACCATTACAATCATTTGTCAGGTGGTTTAAGCGGATAAACCGTGAGGGTAAATTATATTAAAATTCATATTTACATAAATAATCCTTGAACTGTGGAAATTCCCATGCAGAATCATTTCTAACAATGAAATAAATACAATCTAAACATTGAAATCATTTGTCAGCTTGTCTAAGGGTGTAAAGGGGAGAAAATCATTAAAAATCATATTTCCATTAATTATTCTTGACCTGTAAAAATTCTTACGCTGAATTATTCGTAATGATGAAATGAAGTAAACGTAACCATTAGAATCATTTATCAGGTAGTCTGAAGGGGTAAAAAGTGAGGGTAACTTATATTAAAATTTATATTTACATAAATAAACTTTGAACTGTGAAAATATCCATGCGGAAATATTTCTAACAATGAAATAAATTCAACCTAAATATTGAAATCATTTGTCAGACCGTCTAAGGGGGTGTAAATAATAATAATAATAATAAAGGTCTCTCAACAACATCTGAGAGATCAAGTATCCTTTCTGCTCAGGACAGGTTATGTAAGGGCACCCCGTCAGCCGGAAGAACTGCCAGCCGCAGTCCCACCGCGGCAATTATTAGCTGATGGGGAACATCCTTTAGAGTTCACCGATGTAGACTTACGGACGAGGGTTAGCCTTAACACCAGGGCTAACCTAAAGCCACAAGACCTAGCTAGAATGGACGAGGTCATCGATGAGGAAATTCCGGAAGATGCCGACATCTGGCAAATCAACAGTGCCGTGTACAACGCCGCGAAGCAACTCGTCCCCCGTGAGAGGTCAACCAATCACGGGGTCGAGAAAGCCAAGCGGCGTGTACAGAAAATCGAGGGCAAGATACAGTCGGCCAGACAACACGCTTCTCGGATCCAGAGTGTGGTGGAATATAAGACGACTGGTAGAGTTTTTACTCCCAGAATCCGGCGCATAGCAGCCGGATTAAGACGTCAACACCATACTCTAAATCTGACAGTGATGCTTACCATCAAGCAGCACTGTCTAGATAGGATCCGAGCGCTCATGGCGATAAAGAAAACATTGAAGAGGCGGGTGAGGAGTATGGAACAAAACAATTTGTTCCGTACGAATCCTTCCCGCCTCTTTCAAGAGCCACAGCGTGTTGTAGATAATCCGCCGACTGTAGAAGATGTCGAAATCTTCTGGAAGGGAATCTACGAAACGACGCGTCCATTCAATAGCGACACTCCAGCAATTGCACACTTCGAGGCTCTGTGTCACAGACACCGTAAAGAGCCAGATGAAGTGTGCCCGGCAATCAGTACGGAGGAAGTCCAGCAAGCACTTGTTGGTACCAAGAACTTCGCTGCCCCGGGCCCAGACGGCATTAACAACTGGTGGTGGAAGAAATTTCCTTCCACTCACCGCCGTCTGGCGCGAGTTTTCAACTCATGGTTGAACGAGGGGCAGCAGATTCCGGACTGGTTTGTCGAGGGACATACTGTGCTTATCCCCAAAAAGGGGGATCTTTCCGACCCGAGGAATTATAGGCCGATCACTTGCCTCAACTCCTGCTACAAGATATTTACACGTATCTTGTATGCTAGGACACTGAGGTCTGTTGATCCGGTCTTCCAGCAGATACATGAACAGCGTGGTGCCAAGAAGGGCATGGCAGGTTGCAAGGACAGCCTGCTGATAGACCGCTGTATTACACAGGATTCTGTGCAATACAAGCGGAATGTATCGATGGCCTGGATTGACTACCGCAAGGCATTTGATACAACATCGCACGAGCTATTGTTGCACTTGCTCGAATGTCTTGCGGTACCAGCACCACTAGTGAGATGCATAGAACAGCTGCTGCCACTCTGGAAGACTCGCTTCACCATAACATCAGGTGCACAGCTGGTCACGACAGAGCAGGTGGCATTTAGGAGGGGAGTTTTCCAGGGCGACTCCCTGAGTCCTCTCCTCTTCTGCATCTCACTGCTACCGTTGTCTGCTGGGCTCCGCCAAACCCGCGGGTATCAATGTGGACCACCCAGCGACCGGAGGCATAAGGTCACCCATCTATTTTATATGGATGATCTTAAACTTTATGCCTCCGGAGAGCGCGAACTACAAAACGCTCTTAGGGTGCTCGAAGAATATACGCGGGCAATTGGTATGGAGTTCGGGTTGGACACCTCAAGAGAGGACGATGCGGGAAATTCCCTGAAGATGCGCAGCTCGCAGACGGAAGCATCCTAAGACATCTGGATGCCGGAGAGACCTATACATACCTGGGTGTGCAACAAAGGCACATCTAAGATGTAACACTAATAAAGGATTCTCTCCGCGGCAAGTACAGACACCGCCTCCGTAAGATTTGGTCTTCCGAACTTTAGGGGAAGAACAGGGTGTCTGCAACTAATATGCTTGCCGTTCCGATTCTGCTCTACTCCTTCGGAGTAGTAAAGTGGAGGGTAGATGAGCTGCGCCAATTAGACAGAGATACCCGCAAGATGATGAATATTCACAGAAGTATTCATCCTAGATCGTCCGTTCCTCGTGTGTACCTCCCACGTCAACGGGGGGGGGGGGGGGGCGAGGACTCTTGAGCCTGGAGTGTACGCATGGCAGAGTAGTACTGAGTATGGCATGTAACATACTCAGGAGCTCAGGTCCCCTCTTGCGGTTCGTAAAACATCACGAAACTGTAGGAGTGGGAGCAGGATTGTTCAAGGCAGCAAAAAGAGCCACAGATGAACTCGGTCACGCATTTGACATCAGGCGAGGAGGCCGGCGAGGTGCTGATGTTGAGTCAGTCACCGAACTTCAGCCAAATCGTCTGAAATCCCGAATTAGAGCTGCCGAAAAGGAAAATCTGTTTCGGCAGCACGTCGATAAACCCCAGCATGGTGTCTTCTATAAGAACATAGAAACATTGGGTTTATCGACCAGGCTGACCTTCGCCTTTCTAAGGTCAGCAGGGCTTAAGTCGGAGACCGAGGGATTCATTATGGCCTGCCAAGATGGTGTTATCAACACCTTGGTCTACCGTAGCCGCGTGTGGCGTGTAGAGGTTCCTGATATGAACTGCAGGACCTGCCATCAGGCGTCGGAATCGCTCATGCACGTACTTTCTGCATGTCCCATATATGCGATTTCGGCGTACATCCACCGACATAACGCGGCTTTACGAGTGCTATACTACCATCTAAGGCACTCGTACGGGGTAGACAAGACACCAGTGCTGCCTTACGTCCCCGGAGATATTGAGTCCGTTGTCGAGAACGAGAAATGCCGGATTTACTGGAACTACGCGTTTCCGACTGTCAGGCTAATCCAAGCCAACAAGCCTGACATAGTCCTCCTCGACCGTCAACTCAAGGTGATGTATGTTATCGAGTTCTCGGCACCTGCTGAGAAAAACATCACCTTGAAGGAGGAGGAGAAACGGACCAAATATCGCGATCTCCGGTACGAGCTCCAAGTGCTGTACCCAGGCTACTCGGTCAAAATGGTCGTCCTTATTATCGGTGTACTCGGAGGGATAAAGCCTACGCTGCTCTCGGAACTGAAGATCATACCGGCCTGCCAAAAACCAGCCGAGTGGCTGACAGGTCAAATGCAGAAGGCGGTCATTCTGGGTTCTCTCCTTCTGCTTAGGGCACACGATTCTGGTATCTACAGTCACTAACCCTGCGGGATGCGGGGAGTGGCTGTAGTTGATGCGCCGGCGCGACTCCCGTGAGGCGTCGGAGGCCACGGGAGGACTGACCGGCATCGGGAAACCGGAAAAAAAAAAGGTTTATTAAAATCCAACAGACAAAACTGTCCATAAATAGGATACAAAAACATAGCAAATTACAGTATTTCATTAAGAAATATAATTTAACACAACAAAAATCTATAGCTAAACATTAAAAGAAATAGAAAATAGAAGTGCGACAGACACAGCTGTCCAAATACAGGTTATGCTCAAAGGACTTAGTTAAGTCCATGACATTACACAAATAATAAAAGCTAATATTTAACAAAAGTTTATGTAAAAAAAAACATTAAATGATGGAGATACGAATAATATTAAATAACATACATGAACGGCATAATCAACAATAGTCAAGGTCAAAATGCAGAATTAGTTAAAACAGCTTCTTTAAGCGAACGAGAAACATACGTAAAATTATCACAAAATATATCAACAAAATTCTGCAATTCATTGTATTGTCTATACATAGAAAGTAATGGTGAATTCATGTGCTGATTGGTGTGGGGTGTATCATAAATAAAGATTGAAGGCTGTCTAGTACCAAATCTAGGTATATTAATATGCACCTGATCTAAGAATTGAGGGTTATCAATTTGACCATGGATAATTTTGTACAAGTATGTAATGTTCGTTACTTTACGCCGCACGAATAATGGCTCGATTTCAAATTCATTTAATAAAACCCTATAGCTATAATTCTGCTCGGGGTATCTTTTATGCTTTATGAAATACAAGTATTTGCAAAACTTACCTTGTATACGCTCGAGCATCATAATATGAACATTATAGTACGGAAACCAAGCAACACTACAGTACTCCAATCGACTTCTGACAAAGGAGAAATATAATATCTTGAGACATTCAATACTTGTGAACTGTTTAGTGTTCCTGATTATAAAACCTAACATTTTTAGGCAATGACTATTAATATATTCATAGTGGGGAATAAACGATAATTCAGGGTCTAATATTATACCTAGATCTTTTTTTCTGATGACAGCGTTGCAGAATAGAGTTACCTATTTTGTAATTATATTCTAACATGTTTTTTTTCCTTGAGAACGTCATTGTTTCACACTTATTAATGTTCAAACCTAATTTATTCTGTGAACACCAAGCGTACAGGGAATCAATATCATCCTGTAATGTATGGCAATCTTGCTCACTATTTATTACTCTCACTATTTTCAAATCATCAGCATAGAGAAACATATGAGAATTTATAGACTTCTCAATGTCGTTGACAAACATTAAAAACATAAGCGGACCTAAGTTGGATCCCTGCGTTACCCCGCTTGTCGCACAGTATATATCAGATTTGAAACCTTTGTATTCTACATAGTTTTTTCTATCAGTTAACAAGGAATAAAACAATTGTGTTAAATTTTCACATAATCCAAACTGTCGAAGTTTATTTATGAAATACCATGGCGTACCTGATCAAATGCCTTAGCGAAATCGGTGAAAATTACGTCAACTTGAAATCTATCATCAAGAGCTTGTGATACAAATTGGACAAAGTTGCCTATATTTGTCAAGGTAGACCGACCTCTAATGAAACCATGTTGACTAAGGCATATCTGTCTGCAAATATGGTTATAGACAACAAATGACAAAATGCACTCAAAAAAGTTTTGCAATATTTGGAATTAATGCAATAGGTCTATAATTACACTGGTCTGCAACGAAATCCTCCTTTAAAAAATTATGCTATAAGTATGAAGATTTTAATGCTCTGAATCTATTCCCGTTGGCCGATTTTTTCTATCACGTCTAGATTTTTTTATATGAATTTTTTTTTAAATTTCATAAATTTTGTTTTTTTTTTTAATTTTTTTTTGTCAACATCAAGAACAGTATACATACATACAAAATAAGTTTTAGCGAGTTGTAAGAGAAAGAAAGTAAAGTCACAGCGAATACTGCGCATGCGCATATCTACTACCATAAAAATCACTGTCAATACTTTCTTTCTTTCTCTTACAACTCGCTAAAACTTATTTTGTATGTATGTATACTGTTCTTGATGTTGACAAAAAAAAAAATTAAAAAAAAAACAAAATTTATGAAATTTAAAAAAAAATTCATATAAAAAAATCTAGACGTGATAGAAAAAATCGGCCAACGGGAATAGATTCAGAGCATTAAAATCTTCATACTTATAGCATAATTTTTTAAAGGAGGATTTCGTTGCAGACCAGTGTTATTAATGCTAGATTTACCACCTGACTTAAATACTGGACATATTTTTGACAGTTTCCAACAATTTGGAAATATACCCTTATTTATGATTAAATTAAAAAATCTTACATAACGGTTCTTCGAAGCAGCTAATACAGTCTTTAATCAAAAATGCCGGGATATGATCAGCACCCATCGTAAAGTTGGCTTTCATTTTCACTACTGCTCTTCTAATATCACTAACACTGATGGTAAAACTATGCAAGACATTAACGCCAATAGACGTAACATCACAGGAGGGGTCACTAATCACAGTATTGTCGTTTAAGAATACACTGTTGAAGTGCGTTGCAAAACCATTAACAATATCTTGAGGAGTTGTAAGAGGGCGATCATCATAAACCATAGTACCTGGAATTCTCGACGAGTTCTTCTTAGCATTCACAAAGTTCCACAGCTGGTTCGGGTCATTTTTAATGTTGTTTTCGGCAGATCTGATTAGCTTATGGTATTCGTGACGAATGCTATACTTTATATCACGTTTTAAACTTTTTACTCTTTCTAAGTATTCAAGGATATTATGCTTTTTATACATCTTAAAGTAATGATCTTTTAATCTTATTTTTTGTATTATATCTCTGGTATACCAATGTGGAAAATTTGAAGTTCTGGGTGTGGTTTTTGGTACATACATATCAAGTGTCGTATTGAGTTTATCATAGAATATGTCACATGCAGCATTAACGTCACCGACTGAATTTAACTCGCTCCAATCAATCTCGGATATTGCATGGTATAACTCATGGAAATTAACATTTCGAAAGTTGTATCTAGGACTGCTTGTATTATTTTCAAACGGGTTTCTATCATAAGATGGAAGTGTTAAGTTAACCTGTAATCCCGGATGGTGAGGATCTTCATCCACTAAAGTAAATTCGTCTCTTATTACAGAACAAGCAACATCAGTCGAAACCATGATTAAATCTAGGAGTCTATTGTTACCGTTTAGCACATGATTATGTTGTGCTATATGACAGATACTTAGAGAGCTTTCAAGCAAATTACATAACCCAGAAGCCCTCTTAGTTTCATAAAATATTTGCAGTTCAGGAATATTAAAGTCTCCACTGATAATGATTGGACCTTCTGACTGGCAGTGTTGTTCAAACAGGTCAAAGATGACTTCATAGGTCACTGGTGGTTGAGAAGGTGGTAGATATATGTTTATGAAGGTTATAGATGTATTATTATCGTACATCCTTACAGCTACTAGGTCTACTTCAGGTAGAGGCGATTTTATATTCAGTTCTTCGGACCTATACTTGGAATCTATAGCAATCAGCACACCTCCACCCTTGTTCTTGTAATTTTCTCTGTCACATCTGTACACATTATATCTATCACTAAAATATTCATTAGAATTAGTACCAGACTTCAAACCAGTTTCAGTAAGCAGGATAACACTAGAGTCACATGCTAAGATTTAGGATAAAAAACATGCGTTTTGCTATTTAGACCGTTGACATTTTGGTAGGTTACTGAAATATAACGTTCGCTATCTGGAGTCTGTTGGATATTTAGGCGTTTTTTGTGGTGGCTTTGACAATATTTGGAATACCATCATGATATTTAAGTAGAATATCGGTCTCTCCAGAATCCTTTCTACTGTTGAACTCCTTACGAACATTGAAATAATAGTTTCTTTGCCTCGAAGTGAGATCTCGATTTAATCCTACATTCTTGAATGTCCTCGAGTTTTTTAATTTGCTGGAATTTCTTAACGTTTCAGCCACATCATTACAAGAACCTAAAGTAATTTTCATCGGTCTTATATTTCCATTCACTTTCTTTCCAACTCTAACTACTTTCATATTCGATGTACTAGTGTTAGGTGATATAGCCTTAATTGTATCTTTCGCTGATGAAATGTCGGCGTTCACATCCTCTGATTCAGGAACTCTATATGCCATTAGATTGCACTCTCTGCGTTTGATGTCCTTTAATTCAGATATAATCTCACAAAAAGTTGAATCCTCCAATTTGTTGTTATTATTAATGACCCGAGAACTTTTTAATTCTTTAATTTCAGATTTGAGATCTAAAATTATTTTTTTCAATTCATTAATATCGACATCTATACTCGAACAGCCATCACAAGTCCATTTAATCGTAGTCTTGCTCCTCAGAACTCGACACTCAGCAGAAGAAATGTTAACACACTGTATTATATGTGTGTTTACATATAGAACAAGTTATGAGCTTGGTAGCGTCCACAGACTGGTTGCAACATTTACAGGTGCCCATGATTCCTTATAAGACCTAACAGCACAGCACTGGTGAATTTGAATGTTGGACTATAAACAACCAGATGTTATTTAGTATTCCCGTCCCTGGGTTGGATGGTCCCAAACTTCACTAGCACGTGTTGACCACTTGCAATATTCAGTGCGCTTTCCAAACCGATTTCCTATGATATTCTTGAAACCACGTATCAATTAGCGCATTTATCACATATACAAATTTATGCAGTATTTCTTACTTGTCCAATCACTTCAATTACGAAAATTTTCGGAAGTTTTTACCAATATTTTAAGCGATTTTCTAGGAGCGTCACGTCGCACATCTGTCGACTTTCACTTTCACTTTACTAATAAAGAGGTTAAAATCATTAGAAATCACATTTCCATAAATAATTTTTAACCTGCGAAAATTTCTAAGCAGAATTAGTCGTAATAATGAAATTAATTAAATGTAACCATTAAAATCATTTGTCAGGTGGTTTGAAGGGGTAAAAAGAGAGGGTAAATTATATTAAAATTCATATTTACATAAATAATCCTTGACCTATGAAAATTGCCATGCAGAATCATTTCTAACAATGAAGTAATTTCAACCTAAACATTGAAATCATTTGTCAGCCCATCTAAGGGGGTGTAAAGGGGTTAAAATCATTTAAAATCATATTTCCGTTAATAATTCTTGACCTGTAAATATTCTTACGCAGAATTATTCGTAATAATGAAATGAAGTAAACGTAACCATTAGAATCATTTGTCAGGTGTTTTGAAGGCGTAAAAAGTGAGGGTAAATTATATTAAAATTCATATTTACATAAATAATCCTTGATCTGTGGAAATTCCCATGCAGAATCATTTCTAATAATGAAATAAATTCAACCTAAACATTGAAATCATTTGTCAGCCCGTCTAAGGGGGTGTAAAGGGGTTAAAATCATTAAAAATCATATTTCCGTTCTTAATTCTTGACCTGTAAAAAATTCCTCTGCAGAATTATTCGCAATAATGAAATGAATTAAGCGTAACCACTGAAATCATTTGTCAGTCCGCCTATGGGGGTGTAAAGGGGGTAAAGTCATTAAAAATCATATTTCCATTAATAATTCTTGACCTGTAAAAATTTCTAAGCAGAATTATTCGTAATAATAAAATGAAGTAAACGTAGCCATTAGAATCATTTGCCAGGTGGTTTGAAGGGGTAAAAAGTGAGAGTAAATTATATTAAAATTCATATTTATATAAATAATCCTTGACCTGTGAAAATTCCCATGCAGAATCGTTTCTAACAATGAAATAAATTCAATCTAAACATTGAAATCATTTGTCAGCCCGTCTAAGGGGGTATAAAGGGGTTAAAATCATTAAAAATCATATTTCCGTAAATAATTCTTGACCTGCGAAAATTTCTATGCAGAACTATTCGTAATAATGAAATGAATTAAATGTAACCATTAGAATCATTTGTCAGGTGGTTTGAAGGGGTCAAAAGTGAGGGTAAATTATATTAAAATTCATATTTAACTAATTTTATTATTTTTTTCTAACGTTTCGGTTAATTACACCGTCATCAGAGAATTACAGTTAATATAATATTTTAAAAACATAGTTATGGTTATTTTACATTACATTATTTACTTACACTATTAATTACTAGGTATTTGTTTTAAATTTTGTTGCATGCTTAGTGTTATTGGATTGTCTTTTAACGCCTGAGATATTTTAACATGGTGTGTTGGCTCTTAGTTTTGCTTATGTTACAGAGAACGTTGGAAATGTATACATATAATTTACTGTGGGTGTTCTGCAAGTGAGTATATGATAAGATATTTTATTTCAAGAAATATTATTTTGTATCGAATCGGTAAGATGTAAAAACTGAATTCATGCTGTAATGTACCCCAGTCATTTAATTAAGTTAAAATAGGTTTCGCTTAAATTTTCTATATCAGTGGGGTTATTTATTGCGTTGGTATGTCTTTTTATTTGCAGCATTTCATATATGTTTCTTCGGTTATAGTTAGTTCTTTTTCTATATTTGTATGTTGTTAAAATTAAATCGGTGGTTTTGTTCTATTGCGTGTTTGGCAAGTGCTGTTGTGTTCTGGTTTTGAGTTTTTATGATGCTATATTTGCGCGTGTATACTCTTTTATGTAGATATTGTTTTGATTGGCCTGTATAAGTACCATAACAGTCATTGCAGTCTATCTTGTAGTGTTAGTTTAGTCTTCGGTTGGTAGTCTAGGTTTAAGTTTTGTGAAACATTTTTTGTGGTATTGTATGGTTTTGGGCTATTTTTATATTATGTTGTTTAAATACGTTTGCAATTTTTTTCGGATACTGTTGGTATGTATGGCATGGACACATATTTATTATTACTATTATTTGGTGTGTGGGTTATTTTATTATAAGTTTTTTTTATTATTGGTTCATAAAAGTGTTTGGGGTAGGAGTTTGCTTCTAATTTTCTGATTTTTTTTCAGATTATTTGGTCTGTATTTTGGATGTGAAAGTTGGATGGCACGATTTGTTAGGCTGTTGATGCTTTTTTTTGTAGTTGTTTGGTGTGTGGGATTTAAAGTTTAAATATCGTTGCGGCCAGTTGGTTTCAATACTACCGTCCTTATTATATTTAACTGTTAAATCTAAGAAGTGTATGCTATTTGTACTGGAGCGTTGTTACGATTACAATAGTCTATTTTTATTAAAGGAAAAAAAAATTAAATTAAACAATCCCTTAAAACGGGGAAAGGTAGCGATTTGCTGCCATCACCCTGTGAGCCTGCACAGAGAACAGTATGTAGGGTGCGCGCTTCGGGGACGTCGGTCCGTAGCCCTGTAAGGGGGAGGGGTTGGGATAGAACTCTCAACCAAGAATTATTAATACGCTCATTGATCAAGTACAAAACATTTAATGGAAATGTTTAAAATAATATATAAATGACATAATGTGAAAACAAACTCGCTAGTGGAGGATACCGCTGGGTATCATAAGTACAGAAGAGAGGTGGGGAGCACCGTAAACACCCTGAGTTAAATAACAAAATGCAATTGCCTTAGAAGAGTAAAAATAATAAAATAAAACAAAATAAAAATATTCTAGCTCACCAAAACTGCCATCTCTGATGCGGCACACACTTTTATTTAAACCGCGGTAGTCAAACCGGAGGCCTCGGGATTTCAATATAATACTACAATTACTCGATTAATAAAACGAACTTATAAATTTGGAAAAACACAAAACAAAAAAAGAAGCTTAACCTAACCGTTCCGTCAAGCTCTCGGTACCCAAGTCCCTGACTCCTCGCCTCTCCAGCCGTTCGCTTACCCTTTTAGCTCACTCAGCGAATTCTGAGATTACGCTGGGAGTCATATACGGGGTGTTACAATACTCTCCCCTAAAAAAAAGAATGCCTACTTCTACAAGTAGCAATCTTTTCCTACTACCTTAACCTAGTTGATTCATTCCTTATACAATACACATTCAACCGTAAATTTTCCAAAATCATCACTAATTCATTCATGCTAGTTCCTTTCATTCTCTTACTTGTCTACGCAATAGGTTAGTGGGTTTATTACCACGTGCATGTATATGCACCCACTGCACAAGTATCCGCAACCCTAATAAAGTCTCAAAAGCAATAATGACATATAAAATATACGAATGTAAAACAGTCTTTAAAAGAAAAATGTCTCTCCTTTTGGTTTTCTTCTCCATCTACACTAAGTGTTCTAAAAGGCCATAAACCGCACTCGCAATTGACGATGGTTTACTCGCGTCTCGCGTTACGCGCACACTAGGGAGGAGGACTGTTCCCTTTCAATCCAATGATGCACCTCCGGGTAAAGTCCTGTTGGGTTGCTAGATGTGGCCAGGATGGCCGGGGGTTGTGTCTCGTTTACTGTTACCTGCTGTTTGGGCGTACTACCTGATTGCTTGTGGTTATGAACTACCCACATAGTCAGCGTACTCCAGAAGCTGGCTAGAAGCGTAAAACTAAGTGCAACTAATTTATACAAATGGAAGCCGTTAATCAAAACTCCTATGACGTATTTGACTCCTCTGCAAATAATATAGAATCCCATAATTCCATTGAAAAATATGCCAATGTCTGTAAACCATCCCCATACTTTCTCGAGGGTGGATCGTTCTAACTTGTCTAAATCGCCTTTATCGAAAATATTTAAAGTTGAGTATCCTTGGTTATTGACTTCAAGACCGGCTACTCGCCTAGCAATAATGTTTTCTACGGCAGACCTCTCTATCCCAAACGTAAGGCTTCTTTGTGCTTTATTGATTTTGTCAACGGTGTATATGCCACTGGAACTTATAGGCTGTATAGGGATAAATTTTAAGCGCTTCTCAGGTTCGACTTCTATTCGCCTAGGAGGATCTGCAATAATTGGGTGTGGAATCAAACCTACCCATTGGCCATCAATTTGATACAAAGTGGGAGTTACTATATTACACTCGATTTCTTCGGCATGTGACTGTATTATGTGAGTTACGGGTGACATAAAATACGATTCGTTATTAACTGAAATAGGTAATTCGACATAGCAATGGTCAGTTCGTCTTATCTCGACTCTTCCAGTATATCCCACGTTTTTCTTTATTAGCATCCCAATGGCGGATGGAGTTAATGGGGCCATAGTCAAACGATTGATAAGTATCTCTCTGTGAGTGAGACAGCGGCGATAGACAGTATCACTATAAAGCTTTTGAACTGAACGCTTATAAGCTTGCTCCACGTACATAAATTTACTATTGACATACATCATTAAATTGATATTTTCTACTGATGTCCAAACTACATGTTTCACTTTGTTTATTCAAGGTTAAAGCAAACACTTTGGAGTTTTGTTCGATTACTAAATATTTTCCTGAATTTTTCTCCGTAACTAGCTGTGCCTTTCCTTTATAAATTATTGTGAATTTTTCTTCACAATTGTTCCCCATTTCTAAATCCCACGTAGTTTCTCCAAAAGTTGAGTCGAAACAATATCCTGGAACATACGGACATGTAACACCACCCAATAGACTGACCTCATTTTCTAAAAAGTTTTACTGGCGCCAAATAGTTTTTCGTAGTGATTTTAATCGTAGCTAAGACTATAACATTATTCCATTCGTTCCCATTTTCGACATAACTTCCTCCGCTACAACTGCCCTCTGAATTTACGGTTCCGACGATGGTGATAGATTCGCTGATGGTCCCATTCATTAAAATTTGGCTGATGAGTCGATTAAAAATTGAAAAGGTCCGATACCGATGAATGTCTACAGGAGTCACTTCCTAGCTGGTGAATATAACTATAAAGTCCGTTTTTTACCAGTGAACTGTGACTATGCATGCCACAGTAAGTAATGATGCGCGTCACTTCGACAAGACACGATTTTACAGCAACTTGTTTAACTTCGTCCTTTTATAACACGGCAACTTTAATTGGAGTTTCTTGGTAGTCCGTCACTGGATTTGGACAGGGTGCCACGTCTTTAATTGAAATCACCGAAATGTTTATCTTTGGGTCCATGCAATCGTATGCAACTAACGCGACACTTTTATTTAAATAGCACAGAACCAGAATAACGAAGTACAAAGACAGTTACAATAATTATTAATAAGTGAAATTAATCAATAGCAAAAATAATAACAAATACTACTAAGTATCTGTGGGTTGCTTATACTTGTGATAATCGCGACCATATGAGAGAAGAGACTGTCAATAATATTCATTTATAAAGCCTATTTCACTGTCAGCAAAATCCTTGTTAATCGCGAGCAATCTATCTTTTATTAAACATCTGAACTTAATTGGAAATTAAATATCATGAAAAATTATCTCTATTTTCCTACAATGAAACAAATTTTATTTTTATGTTATTCTACGATAATTATAACATTTCATAAACCAACTGGTTCTTAGAATTTTAAATCGGTCTGATCCTACCATAGGTATATTTTAAACATAAAGACAACATTACTGTGTCCTGGAAGATAATATTTTACTTTATGCAACATATTTAATATGCTCGTGACCACATTATAAATTTAATCGGTCAGGTGGTTTACGTATCCTAGTTGACCGTCGCAACGGCTGCGGTACGTCTTCCTCAATAGCCTCGTCAATAGTCTCTAACTGGGTATATCCTGCGTTTTGACAAAACGGTAATAGTTGTAACGTATTTTCATAAATATCGCCGTCATTTTCTACAGATTCGATATTATTATTTATATTTTCATCCGTAACCTCAACTAACTTATCTTGGTTTCCCTTATCTAAGGTCGTATTAATTATATCATCCCCCTAGCTCAGTATCAGTTAAGGTACATAACTTAAGCTTATTTGCATGTACAATGTGATCTTTTCTAGAATGCAATTTTCTAATTTTAAATGTGACTGGCCCTTTTTGCTCAATAATTCTAATTGGACCAACCCATGGTTTACACAATTTCTTTGATAACCCTAATTTAGCGCTCATATCTAACATATATACCAAATCTCCTAACACGAACACTTTTTCTTTGGCCTTCTTATTAAATTGATCTCTCCTATCTTCCGCGGACTTTTCTAAATTAATTTTTACCTGTGTATAAACATTATTTAACCTAGCTAACATTTCGGACGCAAAATTTTGATCATAGTCGTATTTATTAATTTGTGATGTAATAATATCATCGTATGGTAATATAGGAACCCTTCCATGCAATAAGAAAAATGGACTATATCCAGTAGAGGAATGTCTACTAGATCTGTAAGCAAGCAAAATATATGGAATCCACTCATCCCAATCGGTTTGATCAACAGAAATATAATGTGACAAAAGATCTTTAAATACCCTATGTACTCTTTCAATGCTATTTGAACTTGGATTAAACGGTGTAGTCTGCAATTTTTCGATTTGCAGTTGTCGGCATACCTCTTTAAATAGTTTTGATAGAAAATTCGATCCTTGATCGGTTATTAATTGCTTAGGCGTACCATGTCTAACGATAATATGTGTAACAAAAGCTTTAGCGACAGTTTCCGGTTTTTGATCTGGTATTGGAATTGCTTCAACGTATTTAGTAAAATAGTCTTGAAAAGTTAAAATATACTTATTATTGTTTCGCGTTACTACTAATGGTCCAACAATATCCATATTAGTACGTTTAAAGGGTTCGCTTACATCTGGAAACTTTTGTAATGGTGCGCGACGTATATGAGATGTTTTTCTTTGACAACAAGAATGACATTTTGAACAAAATTTGATTATATCTCTACGCATATTTAACTAAAAGAAACGAGATTTAATTAGATCTAGAGTTTTTTGTTGGCCTTGATGACCTGCAAAAAGCAAGCAATGAAAATCACGTAAAGTTTTATTAATGTAATTCCTCGGCAATACCAATTTATCGTTATCCCCATCTTCTCCTAATTTATACAGAATTTTATCATTATCCAAAAAATAATCTAAATATAATTCATCTCCCGGACTGTTTAAATAGTCGATTATCTCTTTACAAAAATTATCTTTATATTGCTCTTGTTTAATAATGTCTGTCTGTCCCAAACTGGTATATAGGTTGGTTCATTTACAATGTCTACTTTTAAAATACTTAGTTTAGAATTGTTTCCGTCCGTTTCTGTAACGCAAATGTATATTTTGATATTCGTATCTTTAAAAACATAGTTAATTAATTTAAATACTATATCCCAATTTAATTTATCCAATCCGCAGGCAATACGCGGCATTGCTAAGTGCGTAACATAACTTAATTGACAAGACTCCTTTAAATTATTGTGCCAAAAATACATTTTGATACGAGGGTTTATCATAATATCTGGTTTTAGTGATCATATAATAAATATTTGTCTCTGGTAGTATAAGTTCGGCAACTTCTCCTAAGTTCTTATTTTGCGTTAATAGTTCATTTACACAACCAAAATATTTTTTAAATGTTTTTGCTATACCTTGACTCATATGAAAATCTTGTGATACACAGTGAGCCAACGAAAAATACTCTGGGCAATTAAATAGGTCACCTTTTATTTCTTGTACACATGGATTTACATAATTGGCTTTATTAACGTATTCTATAAGAGATTCAACATTATTAAGATTATTTTTAGATTGAATATTACAAATGCTATTTAATGCGTCAACAATTCCGTGCTTTCTTCCCGGTCTATGTACTATGTCAAAATCATATTCACTTAAAAGTAATGCCCACCTGGCTAATCGTGAAGTAGGATCATTCAAATTAAGCAACCATTTTAAAGGACGATGGTCGGTGACAATAGTAAATTTCTTGCTATAGAGAAACCACTTATGAGCCTTAATTCCACTCACAATGGCGGCGCATTCTTTTTCGCTGACTGTATAATTTCTCTCGGCCCTATTGAACTTTCTACTTGCAAATGCAACTGGTCTTTCAAACCCATTTCTTAACTGACTTAGAATACTTCCTACCCCAAAATCGCTAGCATCTGTAGCTAGAATAAACGGTTGATCAAAGTCTGGATATATCAATATGGAATCCGAGGTAATAGCCTTTTTTAATGTATTAATAGATTCTATCACTTCTCGTGAAATTTCAAATTTTTGACCCTTTTTCGTGAGATTGGTTAGAGGCAACGGTACCTCTGAAAAGTTTTTAATAAATTTCCTATACCACCCCGCTAAACCTAAAAACGCACGTACATCCTTTACATTTTTTGGCATTGGATATGAATTTATACATTCTATTTTTTGTGGATCTGGCTTAATACCTTCTTCAGAAATAATATGGCCTAAATACTTGACTTCTTTCAGCAGAAATTTACACTTACTCGGTTTAAGCGTAATATTTGCATCTATTAACCGTTGGAAAACTCGAGCCAATTGTTTTATATGATCAAATATCCCTTTTGAATTAAAAACTATAATATCTAAATAAACCATACACATTTCCGTAGTTAAACCTGCCAGCATTGCGTTAGCAAATCGCTGAAACGTCGAGGGCGCGTTTACTAAACCAAAAGGCATCCTCGTATATTGGTAATGTCCGTCCGGTGTGCTAAAAGCTGATATTTCTATTGCTTCCGGCGCTAAAGGAATCTGGTGATAAGCATTATTTACGTCAAAAGTACTAAACAAATTTGATTTGCCAAAAAGTTCTAAAGTTTCGTTTAAGTTTGGCAAAGGGTAAAAATCACGATTAGTTACTGCATTTAAAGCTCGATAATCTATACACATCCTAATTTTATTTGTCCCATCTTCACTTTTTTTATTTACTATTACTACCGGCGCGCTCCACGCAGATTGAGAATGTCTAATTACCCCTGACTCTAACAATCTATCAATTTCTTTTCTTAAGATTTCCCGTTGATAAGGCACTCTATATGGTCTTTTAGCTATAGGCAAAACATTTTCGGTTATTATTTGGTGCTGTACTTCACGTGTATTTGACAAAGTTTTTTCCCCTTGACTAAAAACTTGTTGATATTGATTAATAAATTCGCACAATAAATTTCTACTATCTTCGTCTAAATGAGTTAAATCGAATTGGTCATATATCCAATCATAATCAGAAATATCTATTTTATTTATCCTAGAATTATCCCCTGATAAATTTATTTTTTCCCAATATGGTTAGGCACTCCCTATAATGCATTTTTCCTTTAAAGTTACAGGAAATGTATTCGTATTAACTACTCGTATTTTTAAATTCTTCGGTCCCATTACGGTGCAAGCCGCATGAACACCTTGTATATTTAAATCTTTTGGTTCAACTAGTATGGTGTGACAGTTTAAATTCTTTCGTAGTTGTATCCCGCAATTTATTTCGCATCTAGGAGGTATTACAGTATCCTCTTGTAATATCGCATTACATATTAAAATTGACCGCTTACTATTTGGTAAAGTCATTTCATGAACAAAGGAATTTTCAGAATCATCACATACACACTTTGAATCGATGCAGTCATTCATATCGCCATTTAACATTCCTATGACGGTATTGTTTATGTTATCGTTCTGAAGAATTTCGTCGCCTCTTATTTCCGTTTTGAATTTACTTCCATGCTTTAAATCTTGATACGGCACGTTGGCCTCGTTGCACCGAATGTTTGGTTTTTTATTATCGATATTCATACTTCGATTTGACTCAAACTTATACCAAATTTACTTATACCCGTACAATCAGAAAATCCATCATAACCACTCATTTGTTGATTATCAATTTCACCTTTATCTATCTCTCGCTTATTCACCCCACAATTGAAAATTTCTGTACTCTTTCTATTAAATTCATTCTCACCCTTATCTATTTCTCGTTTATTTACTCCACAATTGAAAATTTCTTTACTATTTCTATTAAATTCATTTTCACCTGAATTACTTTGTATTTCTCCGTACATAACATTATTCAATGGACCTATAAACTTTTTACTCTTCATTTGATTTTTATCGTTATTTTCACTTACATACTTCACCTCGTGCTTATCTATTTTACCTATATTTTCACCCTGAACAATAGTATTAGTGTTACCTTGTTTTCCGTTATTATTTTCATTACGCCTATAACTTACTTCACCTTTTTCTGGATTACCTTTAACTTTTTCTTTAACAACAATATTCTCCGTATTATCTATTATTACCTCATTAACATATTCGTCATCCACGTGACTTATTTCACCATTATATATTTCCCCTGTATTTATCTCATTAATAATACCATCATTACTACTGTCAACTTTGTTATCATTATTGGTAACCTTATTATTATTTTCCCCTGTATATAAATCTTTTTCCGTAATTGTTTGCTTATAATCGCACTCCCTCGATAGAGCCTGTGCCGCATTCAAACAAACATCACGTTTACCTATAATTTTCTTATTCTCCGCAACACTAATAACATACTCATTTTCACTCTTAATACCTTCGTTCGACGGTTCGTCCGTCTGTATGTACGCATCATTTAATTCGTTATCAATGTCCGTCATATTTTCATTTGTACCTCTTACATTTCCTATCGACAAAAGCGGTATTTCAATATTATATATGCTTAACACATTTTTACCATAGCTAATATCTACTTTATTTTTTACCAAAAAATCTCTACCTAAAATTCCTGCAATACCCAATGGCACTTGGTCCTCACAAACTATTAATTCAAATTCCCCTATATAAAAATTATTATAGTCAAATTTCGCAACAGTTATGCCCAAAATCGGTATAACATGACCTGTGACGCCAGTTAATTTAATGTCTGGTCGTTCAAAAATTTTACATTCACTATTTAAGTAACTCTTTTTAATTATCGAAACGGCTGACCCTATATCTACTAAAAATTCCATTAAAATATTATTTATAAAAATTTGTACATAACCTGGAGAGTTAATTATATCAAAATGAATTTGCGGTATTTGCACAGCATACATATTATTTCTATCTATTATATTACCACTCAAAATCTAATTTCTCGCTCCCTCTCGAGGTACCATAGGGGGAACGACCTGCGAGTTTAAATGTTGATTACCTACATTTTGATTCCTCGGTATAGATCCCGTGTTTCTTGATAACGGCACCTGCTGAACATCTGATCTAACATAATTTCTATTTCCACCCTCATTAACTTGACCATTTCTTTGAAAATTGTTTCCCTGATAACTAGCCTGTGATCTATCCCTATCACTATATCTCAAATTTTCCCGTTAATTCCTTTGAAAATTGTTATTATCCTGGTAGCTATCTTGTAATCTTTCCCTATTACTATTATTATATCTAAAATTATCCCGCTGGGTCCTTTGAAAATTGTTATCCCGATAGCTAGCTTGTGACCTTTCCCTATTACTATTATTATATCTAAAATGACAATTCCTAGCATAATGTCCTAGTTCACCGCATTTATAACAAGTTGCATCATTAACATTAATCTGTAAAATCTGTGCTTGACGCGGTTATAACCTGATCTCATTTAGTTCTTCCTGCCTCGCGAATTCCTCCGTTTCGTCTATTGTTAAATTTTCCTCCCGCATTAACACAGTGCCTACATTTCTTAAAAGCGACCTATTTAGTCCCGTCTTAAACTGGTTAAGAACTAACTGCTCCACCTTTTAAGTTAAACCCGGCTTTTCAATATCCTCTGCCGTCGCCAAATCCTCCTCTAGAATAGCTACACCTAACAACTTGACTCTGGTTACAAATTGGTTTTCGCTTTCGTCGTGCCTTTGATAACATTTGTTTAAATTGCTTAAGGCTTGACCTGGTACTACTACGGGCGAGAATCTTTTAATAAATCTTGCTTTAAACTCCGAATAGCTCACCGTATCTAATGTCAAATCTGTTTTGAAATAGTTATTAAGCATCACCGGTTAACCTAAATTTAATAATATTCAATGTGGTTCTCTCGCTCCAATCATCGAGTTTTGCTCTCTGTTCCACCTTTTCGAAATACCTCTTTACGTTAAACCTACCGGAGAATTGTTCTACCGTATTGGCTACCATACCCCAACTTACTTTTTGCCTTACTAGTGGGGTTTGTGCTTGTGCCTCCCCTTGCTGTAATTCCTGACCCTGCATTTTTAATATTTACTGACTTGCTTTCAAAATTATAGAAAATTAAATTACAACGAAATGCAATTCAAGAAAGAATAAATAGCTACTTTCAATAAAAATTCAAAAATAAAATAACTAGTTTTACTAAAAATTCACAAATCTATAAAACTCTAAGAAAATTCTATCCCACTTACGCTGCCAACATTGTTCTGGACCGTTATTACGATTACAATAGTCTATTTTTATTAAAGGAAAAAAAAATTAAATCAAAAAATCCCTTAAAACGGGGAAAGGTAGCGATTTGCTGTCACCACTCTGTGAGGCTGCACAGAGAACAGTATGTAGGGTGCGCGCTTCGGGGACGTCGGTCCGTAGGGGGGGTTGGGATAGAACTCTCAACCGAGAATTATTAATACGCTCAGTGATCAAGTACAAAACATTTAATGGAAATGTTTAAAATAATATATAAATGACAAAATGTGAAAACAAACTCGCTAGTGGAGGATACCGCTGGGTATCATAAGTACACAAGAGAGGTGGGGAGCACCGTAAACACCCTGAGTTAAATAACAAAATGCAATTACCTTAGAAGAGTAAAAATAATAAAATAAAATAAAATAAAAGTATTTAGTTCTAGCTCACCAAAACTGCCATCTCTGATGCGGCACACACTTTTATTTAAACCGCGGTAGTCAAACCGGGGGCCTCGGGATTTCAAAATAATACTACAATTACTCGATTAATAAAACGAACTTATAAATTTGGAAAAACACAAAACAAAAAAAGAAGCTTAACCTAACCGTTCCGTCAAGCTCTCGGTACCCAAGTCCCTGACTCCTCGCCTCTCCAGCCGTTCGCTTACCCTTTTAGCTCACTCAGCGAATTCTGAGATGTACGGCTGGGAGTCATATACGGGGTGTTACATGTTGTTTTGTTCTATTTCCTTAGTGAATTGTAACCTTGAGTGATAATTATTGAAAAGATTAACAGTTTATTCTATTTTGTCTTTTGGTAAGCAAATAATGCAGTCATCTACATATCTTTCGTAGAATTTTGGTTTATAATTTAGTGATTTTGTACATTATTTTCTAATTCTTCCATTACTAAATTTGCTATAGTGGCCGGTATAGATGACCCCATGGCGGTTCCGAAAAATTGTGAGAAGAATTGATTGTTATACGTGAAATATGTAGAGTTTAGACATAAGGCTATTGTTTTGACAAATTCGTCTTGGATAATGGGTGAATAAAAGGATGACTCCAACAACTTGGAGGGTAGTCCCAACCTAAAAATACATGAAAAGCCATATAGGAGGTTAGCCAAAGATCAACTTTCTGGTAAGATCTAAAAATTTGCAATTAACCCCTAATTTTTTAAAAATCAAACGTAAAAGTTATATGTTTCATAACGAAAAACTGAAATCAAAATATCTTAATATACTCTGTTTTCTATTTTCAATGCTTAAATCTCCGTATCAGTGACGGATACTCACAGAAAAAACTAACCGCAAGAGAAATAAACAAAAACGAATCTAAATTAAAGACCTTTTACGATAACGCTTATCTACACGACTTTTACAAAGAACTAAATGAAAAGACAGAAGCCATATTTACAAACACAAAAACGAAACACATTAAAAAAAATCAACAGCCTAATGAACACAAGAATCAAATGGGAACCACTTGTAATTAACCAAAATTGGCTTAAAAATTTAACAAAAATAACAATACCTAATAATGTAGAATACATATTAAGTCTGGAACCAAAATTCTCTCTGTCTTATAATACTTTTTTTAACGATAAAATAATTGCAAGTGTAGAACAAGGTTTAATAAATATTAACAACGAAAATAAAATCGAAAGTAGAAACAAAATCTGTAATATACTTGCAAATTATAAAAATAAACTAAAAAAATGCAAATAATAGAACCAAACCAATTAAATCATTACATTAAAAAAACAAAAAAATTTGTAACAGAAAATTCAAATATTTTTACACTAACAGCCGACAAATGTAATAACACAGTAATTATGTATAAAACAGAGTATGAGAGAAAAATGAATAATATGCTTAATGACGAAACCACATACAAAACAGAAAATCACAATCCAATAAAAAAAATACAAAATAAGCTTAATGACCTCATTAAGTGATGGCTCAGAAAAAACCTAATTAGTGAACAACAAAAAATAAACTTATTTGTCACAATGGCTATGCTCCATATACGGCCTACCAAAACTGCATAAAAAAAATATTCCATTAAGACCAATGGTAATCAATATAAATAGTCCCACATATAATCTTTAACAGTTTTTATCTAACATACTAAGTAACGTTTTAGGAAAAACTGAATCTTGTGTTAAAGACTCATGGCAATTTTGTGAATTTATAAAAAACCAAACAGTTCCCAGAGATCGTCTTATTATTTCACTTGATGTTACCTCACTATATACTAATATTCCAACAGATTTAACAATAGAATGTATAAAAAGTAAATGTTCTGAAATTAATAAATATTCACCCATTACCCAAGACGAATTTATCAAAGCAATAACCTTATATCTAAATTCTACATATTTCACGTATAACAATCAATTCTTCTCACAAATTTTCGGAACCGCCATGGGGTCACCTATATCGGCCACTATAGCAAATTTAGTAATAGAGAATTAGAAAATAATGTATTAAAATCACTAAATTATAAACCAAAATTCTACAAAAGATATGTAAATGACTGCATTATTTGCTTACCAAAAGACAAAATAGAATATACTGTTAATATTTTCAATAATTATCACTCAAGGTTACAATTCACTAAGGAAATGGAACAAAACTATAGCATAAACTTAGTTTTAACAATTAAATATAATAAGGACGGTATTATTGAAATCAACTAGTGCATAAAAGAAGTGTGGTCGCAAAGATATTTAAACTTTAAATCCCACACACCAGGCAACTACAAAAAAAGTGTCATCAACAGCCTAACAGATCGCGCCATCCAACTTTCACATCCAAAATACAGACTAAATAATCTGAAAAAAATCAGAAAACTCCAAACGCTTTTATGAACCAATAATAAAAAAAAGGAATACACAAAACCTTTAATAAAATAACCCACATACCAAATAATAGTAATAATAAATATGTGTCAATGCTATACATACCAACAGTATGCGAAAAAATTGCAAACATATGTAAACAACATAATATAGAAATAGCCCATAAACCATACAATATCATGTAAACAAAGATCATTAGTTAATTTAAATTTAAAAATATTTAGTACCTATTATATTGTAATGTTGGTAGTGGAGATAGAGACTAAGATGGAGAGAGATGTGTTGCAAGTGGATTGTGCTGTAGTGAGAGTAACGTTCATTGTTATTAATAAAGTTGTTACATTATATAATATGTATTGTGCCATAATGTCATAAACTATGAGATCACCTGAGAACAGAAGCTCAAAATATATCCTTTTATTTTCATTACTATAGTGCTCGTTTATTGTGTTCAAGAGACCCCGAGACCCCCAGTTAACAGTTCAGAAGTGAGATAAAGTACTTACGAGTGAACATTTTGACTGTTTTGTACGTGTTATTATTGTTTTTGCGCCCCTAAGACTATTTTAAGAGATTTCCAAGAGTACCTTACGTGATCAGCTGATAGCCGTTTCGCGCCTGTCCGCCATTTCGATTTTGTTAGTCTGCCACAGATCACACTGATTACAGAACAACAGTTGTCTTCTTCTTCTTCTTGTCGTGGCTATTGTCAAGGAGTACGTTCGACGATTCCCGTTAAAGACATTGGTGTAAATCATAGTTGAACTCTTATTTTCTGTGCTTTCTATGTGTCAAACGAAGCAGGGAATAATTAAGAATGTCGCTTAACGACGATTTTGAAAGGTTTCAACGTCTGCATAATCCAGGAACTCAGTATAATGCAGATACTGATAGTGTATATGAAGACACATCTAATGAAAATGCACATAGGGCAACGGGTGGCGTCAGCATCGATGTACCTGATCCAAAGCAGACTGTTAGTGATGTAGAAAGGCTATTAAATTTTATGGTGCAAGAGAATAGACGACGCGATGATCTTATGGAGAGATTATTTTCAAGAATGTCGCAATCCCCAGCAGAGTCAGCAAGTAGTCAAAGTACGGCATATCACATTATGCCTGACTTATCAAAAAGCATATCAACATTTGATGGTGAAGGTGGGAGTTCAGAGGCAAGGGCTTGGTTTAATACGATTAAAAGTATGCAATAATTGCATAATTGGCCTGGTAGCTTTGCAATGGAGGCCGCAAGAGCTAATTTACGAGGTGGAGCTTTGCACTGGTTTAATTCGAGATCTGAACAACTGAATTCTTGGGAGTTGTTTAAAAATGCTTTTCAAAAGACATTTATTTGTATAGAAAGTCTACCGATAAAGTGGAAGCGTATGAATGAACGAGTTCAGCAACGAGGAGAGAGTATAAGCTCTTATTTTCATGAAAAAGAAAAATTATGTCGTGACCTAAACCTTAGTTTTAGTGACACAAGGGAGCAGTTGCTTGTTGGATTATGGAGTCAAGAATTATGTTCTTTGGTAGCAGCCATGCCAGAAAAGGACAAGGACACAGATGACTTGTTGCATGATATCTTAAGTCAAGAAAAATTACTTCAACAGAGATATGAGCGAGTAAAAGCAAACAAAATAATGAATCCTCAAGTTGATAAAAAAATAAATGATAGGCAGAAATTCAACCCCGAAAAGAAACAGGACATCACCCAAGCAAGAGAATCTACTGTGACTACAAAAAGTGAACAAGGGCAACGAAGACTTCCAGCGAGGAATGCTGAGGGTAAACCTCTGTGTTTTGTCTGCAAAAATTATGGTCATGTTTCCAAATATTGTAAGACTAAGCAACCTGAAGTAGCTAAAGAAACTTTAACGACTAGCTCGAGTGTCATTGAAAAAACAGAAGATGATAATCTCAAGTATTTTAAGGAAGCTAGAATAGGCGGCAAAAGTATCCAGTCATATGTGGATCAAGGTAGTAAATGTGTTCTTCTAAGAAAAAGCGATGCAGATGATTTGGGATTAGTCTACGAGCCAGTTGATACTAAAATTGTAATTAAAGGTTATGGATCTGGTAAAGTGAATTCATATGGTAAAATTCAAGCAGAAATTGAAGTAGATGAGGCTAAGGCTAAAACAGAAATATTAATAGTTCCGGATGATGCTCAAAATATTCCATTGCTCATTGGTCAACCATTTACAGAACAAAAACATATTACTATTGTGAGGAGGAGAAGTACTTTACGGTTATTCAATGAACCACCTATTACTGAGGAACAAGATGACGGTGACATTAGTAAAATAAAAATTCCTGATCTGCCAGAAACTAAAATTAGTCTATGGGCCAAAGATAAGATTGTCATTCCCCCCTAATTATGTAGGATTTGTAACGATGATGACTGAACCACCAACTTTAAATGATTTGTATATTGAGACACATATTAAAGATAACAAGACATTGTTATAGAACAAGGTGAAAATGTCTTACGAGCAAATAATTGTGAAGAAAACTAAGATGACCATGCCATATTAATTGAAGTATGTACAGTCGACAAAGATGAGTCCAGCAGAGTAAAGAAAATTCTAAGTCAATGTGAAATTGGAGAGGATGTCACTCAGAACCAGGGAGAAATTGGAAGAGTTAATAGGCGATTTCTCACACACTTTTGCATTAAGTGTTAACGAAATAGGTTGTTACACGGATACGAAATAGCATTAACAAGCGAAGAGAAAATTACTTATAGACCGTATAGATTAGGGTATGCAGAAAGGTTACGGGTAAAAGAACAAATTGAAGAACTTAAACAAGCAGGGATAGTAGAGGACTCAAATTCAGAGTATGCAAGTCCGATTTTAATTGTTAGAAAGAAAAATGGTGAGGAAAGAATATGTATTGATTATCGAAATTTAAATAAAATCACAAGAAAAGATAAATACCCTCTACCACTCATAGATGACCAGTTGGACAGACTCGAGGGAAAGAAATATTTTAGTTCGCTCGATATGAAATCAGGATATTATCAGGTATCGTTAACAGATGATTCCAAGCCTAAGACAGCATTCGTGACCCCCGATGGCCATTATCAATTTAATAGGATGCCTTTTGGGTTAGTGAATGGGCCATCGGTTTTCCAAAAGATGATCAACAGAGTATTAGGTCCCTTAAGATACACGGTAGGACGACCTATTAATACCGAGTGCAACGATTGATGAAGGGCTCCAGATCCTCAGAGAGATACTGCTAGTTCTGGAAGGGGCTAATTTAACATTGAATCCAAAGAAATGTTCCTTTTTCTGTGATAAAATAGACTTTTTGGGTTTCCAAGTTATGATGGGATCTATTCGACCGGGCGAGAAGAAAGTAGCTGCGGTTAGAAATTTTCCTAGGCCAGAGAATGTTCACCAGGTGAGACAGTTCTTGGGTCTCACATCATATTTCAGAAGGTTCATTAAAGATCATTGTATTTTGGCAAAACCATTGACAAACTTATTGAAACAAGACACTCCATGGAATTGGACTGAGCAACAACAGCAAGCATATGAAACGTTAAAAAAGCTATTATGTCAGCAACCTGTACTGCAGTTATATTCATATACATTACCGACAGAAGTACATACAGACGCTTCACAAAAAGGATTATCTGGAATCCTATTGCAAAGAAATATGAAAGGAGAATTACATCCTGTTATGTATGCTAGTAGGCAAACTACGAAAGAGGAAGCTAAGTATCATTCCATAGAGCTCGAGACAGCCGTAGTATGGATTTGTGAAAAATTCAAACCATATCTTGTAAACCAACAATTTAAGATAGTAACAGATTGTAATGCAGTTAGGAATGTGTTTGCAAAAGAAAGACTTAATTCCCCGTATAGGTAGATGGTGGTTAAGGATGCAAGAGTTTAAATGTGATGTGGAACATCGATCAGGACAAACAATGAGGCACGCAGATGCATTGTCAAGAAATCCATTTGGCAAACCTGAGAATACAGAAGTTGCAGAAGGTCTTGATATATTGGTAGTCAGCTTAGATAATACAGATTGGCTTACTTTAGCGCAGAAGAAAGATGAAAAGATGCAGGAAATTGCAGATGTTTTAAAAAGAAGAAGCTATCAGTTCAGTAAAGAGGAAAAACGAATAAGAGAAGAATATATACTTGAAGATGGTAGATTGTTTAGAAGAGCAGGTGACTGTAAACTTTGGGTAGTGCCAAAGAGCATAAGATGGAGAATATTGAAACTGTGTCATGATGATATCGGACATCCATCAGTAGATAAAACGACAAACAAGATATTAGAAGGATATTGGTTTCCTAGATTGAGGAGGTATGTGCGAGGATACATCGGAGCATGTTTAGAATGTCTTTACCATAAATTCCCAGGAGGAAAAAGGACAGGTATGTTGCATTCCATCGATAAGGTTGGTATACCATATCACACGATACATTTGGATCATCTCGGTCCATTTATAAAGAGTAAGAGAGGAAATGCATATATAATTGTGTCAGTTGATGGCTTTACAAAACATGTGATGCTGAAAGCAGTAAAGGACACCTCCACTGTCAAGGCAGTGAAGTTTCTTAATGAAATCGTAGAAATATTTGGTCCCCCAGTAAGAGTAATTACAGATCAAGGTACTTCCTACACTGGAACTGCTTTTAAAAGGTACTGCCAGACGAAAAATATTGAACATGTTAAAACTGCTACTTTTACACCCCGAGCAAATGGTCAAGTGGAGCGGATAAATAGATCAATAACACCAGCATTGGCTTCTCTAGTTAGAGATACTGAAGGAAGATATTGGGACAAGTACATAGGAAGACTACAATATGGACTGAATAATACTATACAAGCTATTAAGACTACACCATTTAACCTATTATTTAACTATAAACCTAGAGGCCACGATGGACACCCTTTCGTAGATGAACAGAAAACATGGCAGAATGAAGACAATCAAGAAATTGAGGAAAAGAGAAAGGAAGCTCTAGAGAGAATAAAAGAAGATCAGTTTAAACAAAGAGTAAGGTATAACAAAAAACGAGCTAAAACCAAGGATTACCTCGAAGGCGACTTGGTAGTAGTAAGGCGAGATCCTCCAGCTACAGGGCACAGTAGAAAGTTATTAGAGAAATATGCAGGGCCTTATATAGTGACTCAGAAATTACCCAATGATAGATATAAAGTGTCTGATTTACCCGAGATACAAAGAACGCAGAAATTTTATGACAGAGTTGTGGCAATTGATGCAATGAAACCATATGAGCCAACGGTAGAAGACTCAAGTGAAAGCTGTAGTAGTGACAACGACGAGAATTCTCAATTAGATACTAGTAACATTGATGAAATGAAAGAAATGACAGATGTGGACACCGAAAACAGGGACACTGGAAGACCCAAACGACATAGAAAAATACCTAAAAACCTAATGGGATATGAACTTGATTTCATTTAGCAAAAGTTATATTTTCTTGTTATATTTCATATTTTAATCATTTTGTAGAATTAATATTTTCTTTTTTATAGTAAAGCACGAGGGCGTACTTTAGGTCAGATGGCCGATTGTAAACAAAGATCATTAGTTAATTTAAATTTAAAAATATTTAGTACCTATTATATTGTAAGGTTGGTAGTGGAGATAGAGACTAAGATGGAGAGAGATGTGTTGCAAGTGGATTGTGCTGTAGTGAGAGTAACGTTCATTGTTATTAATAAAGTTGTTAATTATATAATATGTATTGTGCCATAATGTCATAAACTATGAGATCATCTGAGAACAGAAGCTCAAAATATATCCTTTTATTTTCATTACTATAGTGCTCGTTTATTGTGTTCAAGAGACTCCGAGACCCCCAGTTAACAATCACAACCATTTTTTTCACAAAACTTAAACCTAGACTACCAACCGATGACGAAATTAACACTATTTCTATTCCAAATGATTATTAATATTATTTGCTGGCAATATTAAAAATTAAAGAACTCAAAAATTGTTGATTCTACACGTATGTATTGTATTTGAAGGCCTACGAAAAAAGAACCAAATCACTGAATTGGGCCATTTCCTCAAATATTAGTGTGTAAAAATTGTATGCAAATAGGTGGTACAGTTTTTGAAATATTGAATGATAATGTAAAAAAAATTACCGAATTTCAGCGTCAATTTCCATATAATAGTATTTGCAAATTCATTATTCAAAAATTAACTGACAAAACTACTTGAAATTTGAATGAGGTATGAAATGGACCTTTCTGTACACTTGTGGTTCTTTGCAAAAATAAACGACTTTGAGTTGTTCAGTTATTAAAAAAAAGTTGCTAATTGGTATTTTCATTATCATTAATAATATAATTAAAATATTTTCACATAAGATAACACTTACATAACAAATAGCGATTCTATAAGTAAATTGTACTTTTATCAAAAACTAACGAAATACCACAAGAAATACATAATTCGAGTAGGATAAATTAGACCGTTTTCGCTTGTTTATTTTTTCATATATCTTCAATGATTCCCCAAATATCGAAACCTATTTCTTGAACAAAATATTTTTATAAATTAATTTATATAAGATGTACCACAAAATGTTTTTAATTTTCCTTTCTTTATTTTTTTTTACGCAATGTGAAAACAGCGTATGTTTCTATCCACACCCCAAATTTCATTCGAAAATCTTAATAATTCATGAAGTACGTAAATAAACATTTAATGTGTCTAAACTAACAACTTTATATTTTGGTGATAATACAAAAAATATGGGGTGTTCTCTCTCCACCGTTTTGACATTTTCTTAATTTTAGAGTGGTCTGTATATCCCATACCACTTTAGATGATTCCAGTAATGTTTTTTAACTTAGCAACAGTTTTTATCAAGAATAACTATTTGTCGTAAAATCAAAAATAAAAAAGTTTTTCTTGTTATAAAATCAATCCGGGAACGACACTGTATATACAGGGTGTTCTGGAAAAGAATGTAAATGTTTGGCAGATAGATTCCTTGACAAAAAATTAAGTGGAGTTTTTCATATAAACCTCAGCCAGCTCTAGAAAGTTACACTTTTCTAAAGGTATACACAAAAATCTCATTTTAAATTATCTTCTCGAAATTCAATTCTTAGAGCAATTAAATTTGGTTACTTAACAGTTTCTAGTTGTGGAAACCATTTAATTTTCATGGTCCCACATTGTCATTGATAGTCCAGTGGTTTACATACCAGATTTTTACGACACTTATGTGGCCATGAAACGTTATTTACAACTTTAAGTCGGAGAGACCAAGTAGAAGCATTTAAAATGGGTCAAGAATTATGTGGTCATGTGTATGGCCCCATAAGTGTCACATGACTTCATAGTGCTTGTAAAGGTATAGTGTGTGACCCCAGAAGAATTGAAAGCACACGCTCACAATCACATGCACAGTGTTATTTGAGGCAACTATTATAACCATAGTTAAGTTTTATTATTTAATTTGATGTATTTCTTGTAAATGTAAACATAGCAAATGTAAATATCATAGAAACGATTACCCATCCGTGCACTGTGCATTTAAAACTATACCACGCCACTGTTTAAGTATCCGAAGAATATACGGTCCGCCCGACCCTCAATGTCCCGAAACTGCACAACTTAAACAATAATATTTACTATTTTTGGAATCCCTAAAAAACTTTCCAATGAAAAAATTTACACTTCCACCCCCTAACTACTTCTGAACATAAGGGTGGCGGGCAAAAGCACTCCGTGCTTATAAATCTCACGTATATCTGATTTTTCTCTTGTCTTAAACCAGATAGGGAATCCGAGCCCGAATAAGTATCTATTTTTCGTAAAAAATTACCTACAAAATGTACACAATTCTTCAAATAAATAAATGACCCCACAGTGCTAGTAAAATTATAGTGTGTGACCCCACAAGGATTGAAAAACATACGGGGTGAGGTGTTAAACTTTAGTTAAACAAATTTTAGTTGTTTGATAGCATATTTAAAACGATTTAATGTGATATACATATATACCTATTGTATGAATAATCCTTTCAACTCCCAAGTGAGTAGGTAGGTATATTTATAATTCGATTTATAATGAATTGTAATTTTTTTTGGTAAATATTACTCTTGATCTAACAAATTTTTAAGAATTTTTTCAACATTTTTGAGTCGTAGAACACGAATCTAAAATTGATTTTCGATTCCTAAAGGTCATATTTGTTTGTGGCTCCTTACTAGACGTGTTATTTATTTATTACGTTATTATTAAAAAGCAAGAAAAGTTGTTCGATAAGGATGTTTCTACCTGCATATAAAAAAAGTAATAAGAATGGTATTATTCAAAGGCAGAATATTTTTGCTAGCTCCTTTTCTAACGTCGCAAAGACTGCCTCAAACAAATATGACCTTTACTGTATACGTTAATAAAGCTCATTATTATAAAACTACCAATATATACATATAGGTGAATATTTGGAAACTGCGTAAGCACGAAAAACTAATTTCACATTCGTGTTCTACGATCCAAAGATGTGTACTGAAAAAATCACTTAAAAATTCGGTTGGGGAGAATAAAGATAACCTAAATTTACATATTAAACTCTTACCTTCCTCAGTGAAAACAGCAAGAAAACTTCCTTCATTATTAT
>JANEYF010005587.1:25000-132588 GCA_029963845.1 Rhamnusium bicolor | reverse complement strand
ACAATAGTTTCTTTTTATTCTTTTTCTTATTATTATTCGTTTTAATAATATAACTCCCAACATTGGTACGCCACTGCGCAACTAGGGAATAATAAACAAACATTCCACGACAACACTACATATTGTTCAGGCCAAATAAATGCTGTGGATATAATATGCGGTCTCCCGTCTAGTGTATTAGGTCGCTGGTCCCTACGAATAAAGATCCTATTGTAGTGGTCCGGACTCGGACTAGGAACTGGAACTAATCTTTGGACTAGATATTTCGCTGGGCTGGATCAGTTTGGAACTGATCCATAAAAATGTGTGGATCAGCCATCTCTAGTTCTCATCGAATGAGTGGGAGAGCTTAAGCGTTCGCGCTGCATGTAATCTGTATGTACGCCCTGAACTGTAACAGGTATTCAGAACGGTTCCCAAAAATGAACTGAACCGTTCTCACCTGTTCCGTAAAATTACCAGTTCAGTACCACCTCTACCTTGGTGTAATAACTGTGAGTCAGTACTAGGTAGGTAACAATCAGCCCTATGCTGTATCACGTACGTTATATTTAACACATGTACGTTATCTCAAAATAACGTATGGACTTAACAGGTCTGATAACGTAACGTCTAAAACCTGGCATGCTGTATCATTCTTTTAACGTATACGTTATCGCGTATGTTATGTTTGAGCTGTTAAGGTACGTCCACATTAGTAAAAATTTACGTTGTGTGTGGCATTCGGCAAAAATTTTTTTGTGCGTTTTATGCGAGTGTGGACGTGTTCGCCGCATACGAGCACACGCAAAAATTTTCGCCACATTCAACGCACGCGATCCGTGGCTTGTCGGTTTTTTTCAAGACATCAAAGGGATTTGTGCCGCAACACACACTAGTTCAGACACGCACGGCGCACAACGTAAATATTTATGCGGACAGGTTGCTGAATTTGCGTCGCAAATATTTGTGCCGAATCCTACATTCAACACAACGCATTTATTTCCTAATGTGGACGTACCTTTAAAGGGGAAGAAAGTATACTTTCATTGAAGGGAGATAGTGCTATACGAAATTAATATGAGTTAGAGAGAAATGAATTGAATGACGCGCCGCATGCGCATGAAACGGAGAATGAAAATAATTTCATTTTTTTCTGATTTGGTTTTATTTTGCTGTAGGTAGTTTGTGTCGGCTCAAAATGGCTCAACGCTTAAAAAAAAACTACTAGAAAACAATACGAGGATTTAATAGATTTTTTAGAACAAAACTGAGTTTTGATTAGGGGAAAAAACGAAACCTACAGACATAAATAAAATAAATTATTTATGGCAAGAGTTCTCTCGAAGACAAAATGCCACCGGTAATGGACCTCCTAAAAGTACTGAACAGTGGCGGAAGGTGAATTTATCAAAGGCAGATAGATAAGTTACTTCTGAAATGATCCTGCTCATGCGGGATTGTTCGACAGCGTGATTAAAATTTTGACCAACACATCTTTGATAGCTGCCAGTTGGAAAAAAAGCAACTGTACTTAAAATCTAAAAATATTCATAATCAACATAGAAAGTAGGTAATTGTTATTTGTTGACTCACTTTCATTTCAAGTGACAAAGCATTTATTTTTTGGCCGTCTTGTAAATGTGGCCTCAAAACATCGATTACATGTCGTACAGAATTTCTAGATAACCGAAAATTTTTCTGAAATGTATTTTCTGGCAACTAGATAGCATCACTGCTGTCGCGTAAGATTCTTCTCTGTATCCTCTCCTTTGGTTTCTATTTAAAACAAAATTTGATTACCTCTTTTTTTTTTATTTATCGACGAAAAAGAATCTCACCTTTCATTTGCAATTTCCAGTTGTTCCAATAACGCCAAACGCATAAGATTCTGAAATTCCATTGTTTGGAATGAAACAATTTTATTAAAATTTTAAAGGAACAAATTTTATTCGCGCTACACCTAAAATTTCGTACGTTAACTTATAACTGCATGCAAATTCTGGATGTTAAATAGGGTACGTTAAGTTCACAAATAACGTAATACGTTATGAGCTGTAACGTTAAGTGATACAACAAGGTATCAGTTTTGAGAAAATAAGAAAAAAAAAAAACCCAACCCCCAAAACAACCAACAAAAAAAAAAAAAAAAAAAAAAAAAAAAAAAAAAAAAAAAAAAAAAAAAAAAAAAAGGAAAAAGAAAAAGAAGGGCGCCAAAAAAGGAGACCACAAAACAGGGACCCACCAAAGGGCGCGGCCCGGGCCCCGGCCGGGGGGCGGGGGGGGGGGGGGGGGGGGGGGGGGGGGGGGGGGGGGGGGGGGGGGCGGGGGAGGGCGGGGGGGGGGGGGGGGGGGGGAACCAAAAAAGAAAAAAACCCCCCCGGGGGGGGGGCAAAAGGGGGGGGGGGGGGGGCGGCGCCGACGAAGGCGGGGGGGGGGGGAACCAACCAAGGGGGAAAAAAGGAAAAAAAAAAAAAAAAAAACAAAAAAAAAAACAAAAGGACCAGGGGCGGGGGGGGGGGGGGGGGGGGCCCGGCCCCCGGCCCGGGGGGGCGGGGGGGGCCCCGGCCGGCGGGCGGGCGGGGGGGCCCGGGGGGGGGGGGGGGGGGGGGGGGGGGGCGGGGGGGGGGGGGGGGGGGGGGGGGGGGGGGGGGGGGGGGGGGGGGGGGGGCCCCCCCCCCCCCCGCGGGGCGGCGGGGGGGGGGGGCCCCCGGCCCCGCCGGGGGGGGGGGGGCCCCGCCCCCCCCCCCCCTCCGGGGGGGGGGGGGGGGGGGGGGGGGCGGGGGGGGCGTTTTGGGGGCCCCCCCCCCCCCTTGGGCGGGGGGGGGGGTCCCAAACCCGCGCCGAAAAAGGGGGGTTTTCCCGGGGCAACCCCCCTTTTTTTGGGGGGGGGGGGGGGCGGTTTGGCGGGGACAGGTTTTGGCCCCCCACTTTGGGCCGGTTGGGTGTCAAACCCCACGGAACCTGGGAACCTTACATAACAGCGCGGATAACAGTACGTTATATTTAACGTAAGTGATACAGCATAAGGCTGATTATCCATGTTAGTTATAGGTGGTATAGAATCAAGCCCAAAGTCAAAATCTGAATCCTTTAAATTATAGGGGTCACATTGTTGTACTTTAATTTTTTCTAAGTATCTAGTAGCTGCCTCTGAACAAGTATTTGCCAATTCGGACAAATAACCACTTTGTTGCAAAGCCATATAGCACCAATTAATTAAACAAACAAATTGCACTTTAGTACTTATATGCCAATATCATCCGCCATATTGAATGTCAAAAAAGTCAGCTGGTTTGGATTGCCCTATTGTATATACCATGTGTAGAACGGCTAATGTGGCCAAATGTTAACAAAGACCGATTGAACAAGCGAGATGCACGTAACAATGTGTGTATCTTAAGTGGCTGATGTAGCACTAACCAAGCCTCTCCTTACATTGGTGTGGGTGTATCTTATTCCATCTCATTACGAGAAATAACGTTTACAAGGCGATTCTAGAATAATTGTTATTCAACTTGACCCATTCTTTTTTCTTATTTGTCACTTCTTCAGGGACACACCCAATCACATTTTTACTACATTACACCACGAAAGTGACCAAACAGACGACGGTGGATTTAATTTTTTAACACTTACTTTTCCCTACGAATTGTAAAAATTATTTGAATATCTGGTCATGCAACCATTTGGCATCCTTTTAAATACAGTGTACTACGAAGTGAATAGTTACTAATAGTTCTCAAAACAAAATTGAAAAATTGCAGTGAAATATACAGGGCGAGTCTTAAGTGTGTAGTTATATATACTTAAACCACCGATTGACATCTATAGAAACCCTCTGACACATTTTTTTTTAATTCCCACGTGTAACTGAGTTATCGACTTTCAAAAAAATATGATTGAAATTGTTTTGGACTGCTGGTTACTGGAAACATTTTATATCTTAGCAAAAATGATGTAATGGACTGAAACAACGTTGCCGCATATCTTATATGCAATTCTCTCACCTAGGCACGATTTTACAATCGAATTAACAAGTTGAAGGTTACCTAGCATTATATTTTCACAAAAATCGATGAGATTCTAATACAAACCACTTCAACTAAAAGTTACTTTAGCATAAAATATTTGTTGCTATAACCACTTCCAAAACAAATGTAAAATTGAAAAAATTCGAATTCTATGTGTGAGTTTGGCTAACCCACTAATTTATAATAACATTGGATGATATGATTAACTATTTAAACGATTAATTGCTCCACTTGAAATAATTTTTAAACATTTTGAAATACCTTTCAATGTGAGAAATGTACAACTTTGACTTTTTTCTTGCACCAATCAACATTTATTTTTAAGCGTTTCATATGGAATGTACAACTAAAACTAAATTTTCCGATGAACAGTAAACTTTTTAGGGAATCTCGAGAGGAATTTAATGTTCCCATCTCATTTTTTTCAGTTTATAAAAGGATTATTATTTTTAAGAAGCAGGTACTTACCATCTGCTATTACAATACTTTGAAATGTGTAGGTGTTCAAGGAATAAATCAGCTCTCAACTATTTTAATTGGCCTCTAATAATAAAGCACTAAAGGTGCAACATATCAGGTGATGGAAAATAATTTGCAGTATTTTCACACACTTCTGTCACTTTTACACTGGTCATACCCAACAGTTTGCATTTTATTCCTCCATAATACTCTGGATGGTTAGGATACTATACGTCATTTTTTATAAAAAAAAGATCAATTTTTTCTTGAGAAAACAGCACTTTATTCGGGATAGGCCATTACATGATAAAAATTCAACCACGCCATAATGTGAACTGCGATATTAGCGTCGCATATGTAACCTTATGATCTTCACACATCTAACCACGCACCTAATCAGTGTTGCCAGACATACCATTTTCATGGTATTTATACCATTATTTTCCTTGTGTACCTGCACTTTTTTAAGTCGTAAAACTATTATTTAAAAATTTCTACCATTTTACACCAATATTAGCAAAAGTTGTTAAAAAAAGTAAAACTTAGGTCGTCAACCCCGACCTCGGTCAATTCTTCCATTAAAAAAAGAGTAAACTGAATTAAATTTTACACCGTGTACGTAGGATCTTTATAAATCGGAACCTCGCATAAACAGCGCGTTGTGCAAGCCCAAATAAATAATAGTCTTTTGCTGTTTTCTGTTGCGATGGTAAGACCCGTTTTTTCAATGCGCAGTTAGCTAAATTAACCGTCAGTTAGGTCAATAGAAATTTTTTGAAAAGCATCATGATTTATTTATAATGAAATTTATAACCTATGTGACAATCTCACACATCTGGCAACACTACACCCCATGGAAAAACCAGTGTTATTAATAGTTCGCGTACCTGTCTGCATTAGAATTTACAAAAACGTGCTTAATACCGTTATTTATAGTTTCTTTGTGATTCGAAGTTTTGAGTTACTATGTTACCGAAATTTATTATTTATAATTTGTTCCTTTGGTGGTTCATTTTGTGAAAATTAGTGATTAACCATAGCGACTAATTTTATTATTTTAATGCTGGATATGTTAAAGGCATATTTTCAAGTAGATGAAAATGCTAGACAAGCAAAACGGCTATGGAATGCTATCCAAACCTCAAGCCCATATAATATATTCATGTAGTAACTGTTGTATTAGGTAAGTAAACAAATATGCCTTTTCGTTCTTTTAAAGTAAATGCGTCCTTTTAAAATGATTATTTTCAACTTTGATTTATTTTTAGAAATGAACCATATTAAGCTTACTATAAATTAGAGACAATAATAATAATTTAAAATACACAGAAAAAGTATTGCATATTTTTAATATTTGGTGCTTACGGGTTCTGTTTATTTATAAAAAAAGTGTCAGGATTACCTAATTTTACAAGGAAAAAATAGATAAACAGATACTTTTAACACCTCTTATTTTAAGAGCAAGCTACAAGTGACAAGTGTCGCTTTCCACAAAAGACTAATCAATCGCGCCTTGAAGTTTATCTTATTTTCGGCCAGTGTGTACAGATATCATGCTTTCTTAAAGAGCTCAATGTTTTATAAACTATTAAATTTGTTTTGGTGCGGCGTCAACACTGATCTAATAGTCTAATATCGTCTCACAAAATATCCGTGACAAAAGGGTAATAATTTTTTTAAAAATTGAAAATTTGCAATTCATGCCATGCATGCAATTATAGGATAATTATGATGACGAAATCTGGCAGTAGCAACACTGCCTTCTGTTACGTCATTTCTGTGAACGGCGTTTACAAAGTTATCCAGTGACTATCAAAATGTCAGTGGCTGGAGGACGAAAAAATTATGAAATTAAAATTTTTTTTTTGTTAAAAAAATTTTTTTGACTGCCAATCAATTGTACACAACGAAATATATTGAGGATTAAAATATAACTACGCATTTAGAACTCACCCTGTATACAAAGAAAGTACCATATTAACATCAAGGATTTAAGAAAATTACAGTCATATGGGACGCAGGTCTGATAAACCATTAATAGTAATTAAGTTCAATAACCTATAATTATTATTATTTGCATTGGAATTTTTGTGGAATTCCAATTATTTCAATTAAAACAAGAACAGCGACATCTATTAAGGAGTACTCTAAAAATGGTGGATCAATGCGTTATTATTATTAACAAGGAATTATACGATTTATTACAAGTAGTAAAAACTCAAAACGATACAATAGTGCTGCAACACAGCGAAATTAAAGAAGAACTTAGAAGTTTTATGAAGTCAGCATCCAAAGAAATCACAGAAATTAAAAGTAAAGTCCAATTATTGGAGGACGAAAATATTTTACTTCAAACACAACTACAGGAAACAGAAAAGAAATATAGAAGAAACTATTTATTTACATACGGAGTAGAAGAAAAAAACGAAAAAACAATTGAAACTGTAATTAATTTGGCAACACATACCCATGTACCCATAACACTGTCGGAAATAAATTGCACATATCGAGTTGGGTAAAAAAGAAATAACAGCGAAGAGCCAAGACCGATCATTTTAGAGCTAAATACTCTAATAAAAAAAGTGGAAATTTTTAAAAGTTTCAAATTGAAAGGCACAGGGATAACCTTGAGATAACCTATGCAAACAAGAGTTAGAACAAAGAAAATTGTTGAACATACATTTACAAGAGGCTATAGTAAATAATTCTAAGGCAATAATAAGCAATAATAAGAAATAATAAATTAATAATCAACTCAACAGTTTACTCCTATGAAGACCTTTTAGAAAAACACGAACAAGATAGCATAAATATAACTACGTTAACACCACCAACTCCTAGACTAATTTGCAATGAACCATCAACACCTACAGTGCTAGAGGAAACTAAAAAAAAGAATTCTCCTAAGGGGGTAATAATTACAGATTCCACTAAAACTGAAACGTATAAAAAGACTGATTCTAAAGAGCATGGAACTAAACCTAAACAAAACCTAAACCAGCTGAGAAAGCAGTCGGATAGTCAACAAATTTGATCGTCGGAGAAACTACACAGTGGCAAAAGAAATTAAGACAAAAAAAAAAAAAAAAAAAAAAAAATCTTAATCACTAAGTGTATCTATTTAATGTGCGTTCTTGCATTATTTTTTTTATCTTAAACCTTCCATGTTAGAATTAAGTTTACACTTACATATATAATATATACATTAACTATAGTAATTAATAATAAATCATAAAGAAACGATTATTCTCAATGAATTCATTTATAAAAGAACATAGTCCAGTTGTTATCAATACTTTTGCGGCTGACACATTATCACAATGCGAAGACATAATAAACCTTAATAAACAAACAAGTTTCACAATGTATCACAATAATATAAGAAGCCTCACAAAAAATTTAGATGAAATGAAAATTTATCTGTCACAACTAAAAACTGAATTTGAATGTCTTATATTTACTGAGACGTGGAAACTTGCATGTTTGTTTCAAATTGATAATTATATTATTTATAATGAAGGTAGTTTTATCCAGAATGACGGTGTTGTTATTTATATAAAATCAGGAATATATTATGAAAGCAAAATAATTAGATTCGGAGATATAAACGTAATCTTCAACAACCAAAGTATTTCAATAACTGCAATCTATATTTCTCCGACAACTGTTGAAGAGGTAAAACTAAATATAACTAAATTAAAAAATCATGCATCTCCTGGCATCGACGGAATCTCTTCCGATGTTTTAAAGACTTTAAAAGATAACATTGCGACTACCTTGGCTGAAATAATAAATAAGTCAATAGAGATGGGTTATTTTCCAGCTGCGTTTAAATCAGGCATAATCAAACCAATTTTTAAGGCAGGTGATAAAGAAAATACAGAAAATTATAAGCCAATTTCTTTATTGTCTAACCTAGCCAAAGGATATGAAAAAATAATTAAAATTCGTCTGTCTATCTATTTAAAAAAACAAGAAAGACAATTTGGGTTTCAAGAAAATAAATCCACACAAGATACCATAGCGTATCTTACTGACTGCATATATTCATCCCTAAATAAGCACTAAAAATCTGCATGTCTTTTTAGATCTAGCTAAAGCATTCAACACCGTAAGTCACTCTCAACTTTTGCAAACTCTAGAACAATTAGGTGTCCGTGGAAAAACTTATAACCTGATGAAGAGTTATTTAACAGGTAGGAAGCAAACTGTTCAAGTTGATGATATTAAAAGTGAACCTAGACTTGTCGAATATGGGGTACTACAAGGTACAGTTGTAGGACCATTATTATTTACCATATACATCGAAGTCTGTTTGAAATAAAATCAGCTGGACAGATTGTTTCCTTTGCTGATGACACTGCAATCTTTTATGAGGAAGACAACTGGACAAACTTGAAAATAAAAATTGAAACAGATTTCACTCAAATTAAAAATTGGTTCGACAGTAAACCTCTAACAATAAATTTTGCAAAAACTAATTTTATTCCTTTTGCGTATTACAGAAATTCTCTTACAACTTATGTTAACTTGAATACAAGATATGATACTAATAAAAATATTAGCATACAAAGAACAGAACACATAAAATATCTAGGAGTTTATATAGATTATCACATGCGATGGGATGTACATAATAATCATTTAATAAAAAAAATTAGAGGACTAGCTTATACATTCAATCAAACAAAGCAAATACTAACATATTATGATCAGTAAAAAATTATATATTATGCATTAATTGAGTCTCTACTTCAATACGGCATAATAGGTTGGGGAGGCATATCGAGTAATCATCTAAAAAATTTAACCATAATACAAAAAAGAATTTTAAAAATAATGCTAAACAAAAGCATGCAGTATCCCACAAAATTATTATTTTCCGAAGCAAAAGTATTAGACATTAAAAAATAATCAGGGTTTAGTATTACCAACAGCCGATAAAATAACCCAAAAAAAGTTTTTCCTATGCTATTCCAAGATTGTACAATATTCTACTTATGGAAATAAAAGAATTAAATTCAGTTTTTAAATACAAAAAATACATTCGGCGATGGTTGTTTGATGCAAAACTCGCAAAAAAAATAAAAACGAAGTTATTAATAATACATTTCCTTTATTTACCGCCATATATTTTGTTCTTTTATTTACAGGTAATCTTTGATACCATGTTAGTCTTAATTGTTAGGTAATAATATTTGTTACTGTTCCTTATATTTCTATAATTGTTACTTGTTAATTCATTTTTGTGAATATTTCGCACATTTCATGTTCTAATTGATTAGTACCAAATCCCCAACAAGCTATGGTTCCCATGGGTTCGCTACTATTTATTAGACCATAATTCACTCATTATTCCTATTTTCATTAATGTTATACCTATTTGTATCATGATTATGGTTAATAAATATTATTATTATTATTATTTACCGAATCATTTACACAAAGTACAAAATGTTTTATCAATAGCTGATCATAGATCATGATTCTGATCCGGCCTAAATTTTAAACTGGGCTATCTGGTAGATGTGCCACTCTTCCTGACATAACCCAGCTGATTAACTCACATTACAAAATACAAAACTATCAACGAATTGCATTTTACTTGCTTTTTTTTTGTCACCTGAACAATTTTTAATGCTTTATTTAATTATGCAGAATCATTGATGATAATTGAAGTTTCCGTCAATAATAAATACTTAATAATACTTCCCAGCCACGTCCAATCAATAACACAAAATAGTTATTTATGACACAAGGACGAAAAACCCAGTTTTTCGTACGATTACGTGAAAAATATGATCGTAATCGACTTCACGTCACTTTGACACAATCTAATAAGAATATAATAACAGTTTGTTTAATTTGTTTATGGTATCTATTATTTTGTTCATAATTGTTTACTATCCGAAAAGTAGTCGCCTAGCAACCACAACAAGAAGTAATACCTACCTATTATAAAAAAGTGATCTTTTCGTCCAGATATTCTAATCAAAATCGTCACTTCAATATAATCGAATAAAAACGACTGTTTTTTGATTGTACAAAAAATTGAAGTTTTTTGATTCAAACGAGGGTTCAAATATCTGGATCGCCTTTTTATAATAGGTATTACTTCTTGTTGTGGTTGCTAGGCGACTAGTAATAATTATAAAAATACTTTTCGGACAGTAAACAATTATGTACACAATAATGGATACCTTAAACAATAGAAACAAACTGTTATGATATTCTCATTAGATTATGTCAAAGTGACGTGAAGTCGATTTTTCAATTAAAATAAATACAAATAAATTTTTATTTTCTTCTTACAATCGAATAAAAAATAGTGTATGACACACGGACAAAAATGTTTTACGTACTCATAGTTACGAAGCTCAGCTTTGCCTCGTCCGGCAATTTTCAGTATTTGTATCAAAAACTGCATTTTTATCCTTCTTATAAATAACTATATTTAATCAGTTAGCACATTCAGATATGAATGTCAGTATAAAATATAAAAATATATTATTTATTATCATGTTAGGTTTGAAAGAATGCCCTTGTAATACCCAATATTTTATTTTTATTTCTTTTTTTTGTAGAAATGCATAAATACGTGTCAATAATGTCAGATTTTTTTGAAGTTAGTGCTTGTTTTTATATAGATTATAATAAAGTGTCATTTTTAATATACAATAATAATTGTATACTGAAAATGATACTTTGTTTACTTTTCACACTTACCATGATTGCAAACTATCTCCATTGATTATACTCTTTAAATACAAACATAAAATACAATTTAAAATTTTATGTAATAATGTGTACCTACCAACTGGAACTTTAATACTTTCATTTATAATTTCAGTTTGTTACATATATTTATAAAATTACCAACATAATTTTTTATCTGAATAAATTATCAAATAGAAACTCATTTTTTTTGTTGATCTTCCATGTTTGAGTTGCTAAATTTTGGTTTAAAAAATTCATTTTTTTCATTCTCATTCTTATTAACAAAATTTTCTGTAACTTCTTCCCTTCCATGTTTATCTTTTTTCTTGATCGTACAATATTCTTTGTTACCGATTTTATAACATACAGTCAGCTCTTCATTTCCTTCATTATCTCTTACAGTATGATGTGTTTCAACAGACTAAAACAATATATTAAAAAGAGGCATAACATTTTTTCTACAGACTTACGCCATCTGGATTCCTAACAGTTATTATACTTTGACTCTGACCATAAAAGAAACCTTCGGTATTTCCTTTATAACAACTTACATTACTTTTTTTGCCAAATAAAGAATCCAAATCTTTAATATTAACTCTGAAAATTATTTAAAAATATTATTTGTTTTTGCATTTAAATACATTTATTAAGGTGGATTTATACAGAAACATTTAACATTTAAGAATAAACATTTAGCATTTAAATGGGAGATTTAAGAATGCCAATATGCATTTATGCACAATTCACTTATAACTTATCATCACTTATCAGTTATCATTTATTATTTAAGAAGCATCCAATCAAATTTAAGGTTTCTGCTCCTTCCCAGATGATGACAACCAATAAATAATTTGGTTTAAGGATTTGTAGCCTAACCTCACATGTTCATGCATGCGCAGTACGATTTTCATTTAATATTTAATCTAAAAGTTAAAAGTTGGCCAACTCTTAAATGTTAAATACTAAATTATAAATGTGCTGCATAAATTGGTACATTACGTTATGAGATTTTAACTCATAAATGTTAAATGTATCTGCATAAATCTACCTTTTTAAATATATTACTTTTCATCTATATCTTTATCCTTTTTTTCAAACTGCTTTTGAAAAGGCTTTTCATAACCACTTTTTAAAAACTGTTCACGTAGTTCTGCTGAAGTTTCTTTCTCAGATAATTTAATTTCTGCTTCTGAGCCCGGTATCTTATGAAATTCAGCTAAAAGAGATGCTTAAGAAATTTAATTGAAATAATGAATCAGCATAATACATACAGAAAAAACCATCTTCAAAACCCTGAAATCCAAAATTCTTCAACACTTCATTCATTTGATGCTCGAAATATTGATGCATATGTAGAGGATCTGTTAAGACATGGAATCCACGTCTTTGAACATCTTCATTTGGTGGTATAGATATTCTGAGAAAATAACATAATGATAAAACAATTACAAAAAAAATGGATTGTTATCCATTTACCTATTAGATTTCCCGTCATTACCGTGATAACGATAACTGCAAGAAAAATAATTAAAAGTTATATTCACAATATACCTAACGATTAACAAACTTACGTTTCTCTGCATTGTTGACGATCGTTTGGGTTTGGTGAACCGAAAAACCGTCTTATATAATCCATCAAAAATTTACTTTAAATTTGACAAAATGTTATGATTATGAAATGCAAATATGCAGTGAGTGTTGTAATGGCATTTTCAATTCAGAATATAGCTTTTTTTGCGGCGAACTGTGTTCAACCCTTCAACCAATTCAACCCGATTTACCTGTTTAACTCATATACCTTACCTAAAATAGATATATCGTGCAAGAGAGACGTTCGACAGGTGCAATCACTAGAAGCGTTGATTAAAATTGTGAATTCAATCAACAATCAACGGTACTGAGCACTAGCATTACTGATACGTCAACATTTTTGTCCCCTTTCGAACGACTATCGGTTACCAGCGGATGTCACCGGTAGTAATTCTATTCAACATGTTTTGTTTTAGCCATTAGATTCTGATTGTAAATGATATTTTATTATATGTTTCTATGTGTAGTTAATTTTATAGGCATCACTTTAATAAAATATAGATTATATATTCCTAACTGGTAGCTTACACGAAAGATTACTAGAAAACCTTAATCTCCAACTCCCAAATTTGAGGAACTGCTATCATACCAGAGACAACTATCTCTGATCAGTGATCATACTCATAAACGATTTGTCATTTTGTTCATAGAAAATATATTATATATATTGCATTATATCTTTTGTTAATCTTTTGGGTTGTCTCTGATCTTTTAATCAATGGGTTAACGTTTTTGGGCTACCAGTTGGCGCCACTAGCCGAGTAAGGTAATTTCAAAAGTTATTGTTTGGCGCGGGAAAAGTTTATAGGGTTTTATTATAATTATTTCATACACCAGTAAATAAAAAAAATGTTATTCATGCCTCAAATGTTGTGCAGTTCAATTTTGTTCGGAAACAAAAGGCGGACATATGCTTCCGAGAGACAAAACTCACCTAAAACAGTGGTTGATAGAGATAACTTTACTCCTTCAAAACATTCGTGTGTTTGTAAGAAACATTTTAATCCTGACGATTATGTGTTACCAAAGGAGTCTACCACAGAAAATCGTGAGTAATAATCAGGTACATTCGTTGTTTTCATCATGCTCATTCTTGATATACCTAACTTAAATGACATAAGACACCTCTGATAAGTACAATAATTTCCCTACTGAGCAAAAAATTACTAAAAAACTAGCGTTAAAAAGCCATAGTAAACATTAACGTTCAGTGACAATGACCTTCCCGTACACTAGCGCCTCTCTTGGTAAATTCAAGCACGGTAGCCCTCATTGGGTACGTTTAGCGAGCTCAGCGGCTGACCGTCAGCACTCAATCCGCTGAGTATGCTGACCTTAATCATGTTGCAAATTCTCTAAACGGATCTCCTTCCAAACAGAACGCGGATCATGGTATCTGCACAGCATAATAAAACAATTTTCTTTATGCTGTGGTATCTGTGTCTAACATAACATGTTTTTCGTATAGTCTACTTATTCAGCCTTATGATGTTTCATCGGATGTTAAGATAACATGGGTGTTAAGCAGTATTTTAACATTTTATGGTTATATTTTTCATTTGGGTATGATGTATCCCTACCAATTAACATGCACTGAACAGGGTATGTTATTTTGGGTTGTTAAGTATCAAAATAACATCGTAAAATAGTAATAACGGATTACATCGATTTATAAAATAACATCAGCTTGTTTGCGTGTTTCTAACCTAACTTTTAACTAAATTATCTTTTATATTTATAGAAAAATGGATGCTTTATAACCGGTATATCCACCTCCTGATAAAGTTACCGAACAAATAAATTTAAGAATAAAATTGCTAAACCAATAAAATAATGGTTACCATTTATCTATTTTTGCTGAACAGTTATTCCATATGAGAATATACTTTGCTGTGATCGGTTTTTTGCCAAAGTAGAGACGTAATAATTAATATAAATCTGTTTGGTAACTAACAGTCACTCTATCAGAAGGTGGATATACCGAGCCTTAATCAATTTATTGATCTTGCAAGAGTTACAAGTTGCGGTTGAAAGGTATAGTTTCTTTGTAGAGAATTTAAAAATAATTAAATTTGATATAAATTATACAGAAATCGACTAAACAATAGAGGTGGGCAAAACGGGTCATTTTAATGATTCGACTCACCAGATCTGGATGCATATAAACATTCCTTACAGTCGTACGGCAATGGAAGTATTAATCGCAATTTCATTGGCCGTTTTAAGATAACCACAGGGCATGCGCAGTTACATGACATGTCAAAGTGTATTAAATCCTTTTGGAATCGTTTGTCAGCAAGGAACTCCTTAGACGATAGAGATGATACTCGCCTAGCACGCATACACAGCATATATAAGAACCAGCAATATTACTCCCGCCCCCTTTCTAAAAACAGAAATTTGACCTCCCTTATGTCACTTCGATTTAGAAGTCAGGGTCGGATTAGGAATATTTGCTAGGTTGCGTCAGGAACGTATTAAGATAAATTTATGAAATACATTATTGTATAATTGTTGACTTATTCATATTTTAATAGCTATTTGTGTATTAAGAGCGCGAAGTGATATATTGTCGCTCTGAACGAGAAGTTTGACTATCTCTGGCTATCTCGTGAGAGCGGCAATGTCACTTTGCGCTCGAATTACACACAGGATTTTTTTCTACAACCGGTGTTTTTATAAAATATTTGGTAAAAATTAATAATTATTGATAACCTCAAATTTGACAGTTCAGATTTCAAAAGTCGCAGATAACTAGACGTTTTTTTATTATGGTTTACATGGTAACTAAGCGTAAGCGTTTACTTTGTTGCTTGGTGAGCGACAATGTAAAAAAACGCTCGCTCCTCGGAAAAGTGCAACTTTGCGCTTTCTTTTGGAAGCGCAAAGTTGCACTTTTCGCTAGGTTGTAGAAAAAGTATTTTTTTGAAAAAAATTGTGTCGGATAATTTTTTGACGAGGAATATAATAAAAAATCACGTTTTTCAGATAACAAGTACATTTTATTTTTACTAAAGAACATAGTTTTATTATTAGACAAGTACATTTTAAACTTTTGTTATTCGTGGCGTCATATAATTAATTTATTTTTGTTAATATTATTAAAATTTTTATTTATATTTTTAAAAGTATAATACAAACGAACTCTTATATATAAATTAATAACATATAGTTTAGGAAAATGTGGGCATGGATGTGTGTACGAAATATCTTTGCAAATATTAACATATCGCTCACAAATTTTTGGCTCAGTTATAAAATTTTCAAAATTGCTTTGTAATATGGTTTCAATGATGCTAACTAGTTGTACAAAATCATCATGTGGATTTCTAAGGTTGCCAAATGGGTCACACTGGACACTCTGGTAGGCTTTAAAAAAATATATAAATAAAGATGAGTCATCAAGTTCTTCACGTGCCTTTGAATAATGATTACAAATATCGCAATGATGAATTTCAAGAGCTTTTTCAATAAATAACCACAAATATATCTAATAAAATTCGTTTGCAAAATATCGTCACTTTGGTAGTCAGTATTTATTTTAAATACTTGAGAAGACTTTGTTGTGGCCTCTGGTAAATTCTCCGATTGTATTTCTAGGGGCATTTTACTTAATCTTAGAAGAATTGGGTCAATATCTGCTTCACAATTTTCTGTTCCGGAATGAAAAAGATCAAGAGTAATTATTTTTTTTAAAAGTTCTTTGAAATTGAATGGGTGTGGGATTGACACAATTGCCGTTCTGCTGTCTGATATTGGCAAATATGTTTTCCAAACAGTCTTGATTTAACCTTCTTGTAAACAAAAATTAAAATGCCCTGTATCATTCAGGCGACTCCATAAAGAAAGGAGACTGTTTATCGAAATTTTCAAACACCTAATTGATTTAATTTTATTGGTGACCACAACGTTGTTGTGATCCACCTCTTCCAGTTTGTTAAAAAAAATTTAAACAATCGTTCAAAAATTCATTTTGGCATGATGTACCCTTAAAAGCCATATTAAACTGTTTGGAAGCCGTTGTATTCGATGAATTAAAAAGGTCGAACAGTTTGTCCATCCTTTCTATAAATTCTGAGGTTGCAGCAGCTTCTACGGGAAGGCAGCCAAATCTAATGTATAAATTTATACCTGTTGTAAATGCAAAATACTCTAAAAATAATATTCAAATTTAGGTACTAAGATGGATTGCGCCATCTAGTGATAAATGACACAACATATTGTATAGTTGTCTTTGTCTGATATAAAAATAAAAGTTTCAGTTTGTAATGCAGAAAGAAACGTGAATGATGTGTTTTATTCCTTTTCCTTTGATTAATTCTAGAAAGTCTAGAAAGTTCAACAGGTTATGGGCCCAGTCGTGAGTTTTGTAGTCGGAAGTAAAAACAGTTTAAAAATGTCTTCGATTGGATTGATAGCAAGTGTTCCTAAATTGCGCGGTCGTGAAAATTATGAAGAGTGGGCTTTTGCAGCCGAGAATTTTCGGTAATTATTTAGAATACGATAAGATGCTTAAATTTTCCTGAAAATTTTTCTACCCCCCAAAATAAGGTGCGCTGAACACGAATATGAATTTTTTTTCGCCGGAGACAAGCCGTTATGGAGAAAAAAAAATTTTTTTTTTGCACTTTCACATCTGTCACTTTTTTACGCTGGATATATCTAACGATTTGTATTATTTCCCTCACCCCAATAACACTGAACGGTTTGGAGTATAGTATACGTCATTTTTTATAATAAGAACAATTTTTTTCCTTATAAAAAGCTTTGTATTTGGGATAACGCCATTACATCATAAAAATGCAAACTGAAATGTATGTGAAATTAGCGACGCGTTTCAGATCAGATCAGATAGTGTCTAAAGTGCCTAGCAAACAATTTCCCCTTCCCCAGAGACAGTGGTTGTCTCTGATTTCCCTCTATTTTTAACAGTTTCTTAATGACAGGCGATCGGGCAACAAGGTGAGTTTGTTTCATTAGCTTTCATTTCCGTACATACATTTTTCCGCATGCTTATTAGACTATCATCAAATTAAAAATTGTGCTTATTCTTTTCATCTTTTCTGTTGCGTGACAAAATGTGTGATTCTTGTGAAATTACAACCTTTGCTTTTCGTCAAATAGTAGATGATGCAGACCGTCTTATTTCGTTTTTACAACAGCATGGGGTGCTTCTTTTGGGTGTGGACTGTCCGCAATGTAACCAACCTTGCAAATTGTATTCAAAACCTCAATTAACCTTTCGGTGCACCAACACCATAGTTAAATTTAATTCCAAACGCAAAAGACAAAAGTAACTTGTTCTTATGCAGCAGGGGCTAAAAAAGGTACTTTTTTTGAAAATTCTCGCCTGCCCATGAATATAATTTGCCACTTTGTTGCTTTGTGGCTTACTTTCAATCATCCTAGGCAAACTTACATAGAGCATGAGCTTCAACTGTCTTCTTCTACAGTGGTGGACTGGTCAAACTTTTGTAGGGAAGTTTGCATTGGATGTATTGTTGATGCTTCGGAATGTATTGGGGGACCTGGCATAGTTGTAGAAATTGACGAAGCGAAAATGGGTAAAAAGGAAGTATAACCGGGGTAGAATAATCGATGGACAATGGGTTTTTGGAGGTTTTGAACGGGAGTCAAAAAAGTGCTTCTTTGTACCGGTAGAAAATCGAACAAAAGACACTTTGCTCGAAATTATTCAAAAGTGGATACTGCCGGGTACCACTATTATGTCTGACTGCTGGAAATCTTACGATTGTTTGGCAGACGAAGGTTTCCAGCACGAAGCGGTTAACCACTCCAAAAATTTTGTTGATCCGGACACCGGAGCCCATACCCAAAATATTGAAAGGCGTTGGAGAGATGTGCGGGCTGGTATTCCTCGATTTGGCCGTCGAGAACAACATTTCGATGGTTATCTGGCGGAATATCAGTTTCGTAAGAAATATCCTGACCATCGGGACCGGTTCCATCATTTTTTTTAAATGCATAGGACAAGTCTACCCTCCAGCAGTTTCAAATTTTTGTGAAGATTCGGCTGGTTCCGATTAATTTATTCTTGTTGTAGTGAATAAATATATGAAATGGTGTTTGAATGAATGAATATTTATTGAATGTTTATTTATTCCCTTGTTGCAATTTTTATTTATTTAGTGAATTTTTATTTTTTGTTATAGAATATTTGTTTAATTTTTCGTTATATAGAATGCTTTTTTTATTTTCTGTTACTTATAGAATATTTGTTTAATTTTTCGTTATATAAAATGCGTTCTTATTTTTTTTTTTATATATTTATTTATTTGTGCAATAATAACCTAACCTAACCTAACCTAATACCCTGTTCCGTCCGTCCTCTCCTTTCCTGGCAAAGAAAATTGCTCATACCTTCTCGTTGGTCCTTGCTGAACAATAACATATTTAAAGATATAATCCATTTCTTTAATTACGTTATCGACTAAATGAGCAACCTACCCTAAAAATGATCCGATCTGGTTTTAAACTGAACGCTAGTTATACAATGTCGTATCTTTAGACACAACAGAATAGAATCGCACCTAACTTCTCCGTGACTATGAATGATTTGTCACGGTACAGCATTTTCCATGAATTTTCGTATTTAAGGGGCCTAGTCGGGAAAAAGCTTCGGATAACTGTGTCACTCTCTAGAAAGTTTTTATACATGCGCCGCTGAATAATTTTGCTCTTGACTATACCTTCACTGGACGTTTTATTCACCGACTTCATTGAGGTGCGATTCCCGATAGAGGTAACACTTCTTTGCTTCATTTGTAGTGACAAAGATACTTATTTAGAAAATTCTTTTTTAACCAAATAGTACGGAATAAAAGTTTGAAACTTGCTGAGCATAATTATGAAGATTCATTCTAGACGACATGTATGAATTTTACCTCGAATTTTACCGACTGATATCATAATTCAGGAGCTAATCACGTCCAAATTTCACTTATATTTACAGTATAAATTTTCCCTACATAAAGTGAAAATTAATTAAAATAGATATACATGTACCCTCTAATACACTTTTAACTACTGATCCTCCAAATTTGGTGTAATTTGACCAAACCGTATGGAAGAAATAAATTTTGAAAAATTACCTTACAAACACTGGTTCGATTAGCCCTCTTAAAACACGGTTTTTAATGTGTAAAACATTATATTTCTGTACAAGATAAAAGTAACATCGTCTTCTAAGCATTAAAATAGTAAAATTAGTAACAGGAAGTGTTAAATATATCACAATAAAAAGTGACAGATGTGTGAAAACCCAATTTTTTTTATTTTTTTTTTCTCATGAACGGCTTATCTCCGGCGAAAAAAAACTTCATATTAGTGTTCAGCGTACTTTATTTTGGGGGGTAGAAAAATTTTCAGGAAAATTTAAGCATCTTATCGTATACTAAATAATTACCAAGTGTTCTAACCTCAAATTTTACTATTTCTGTAATTACCATTTTTATTTACAGTTGAATTTTAGATCGCAGAAAAAATAGTAGTGCACTTTTGTCAGATGAGTAACTTTTATTTAAGCAATTTTTTACTGCACAAACCACACCGTGTTTTGGCTTCGAACTCATTGTAAATCAAAATTAGTTCCCTGATTTCAATAAACTAAGAACACTAAATAAAAGTAAATAATAAAGTTTCTAATAAGTACACGATATAAATAACTCCGCCACTGACAATGAGCACAAACAAATAAACCATAGACTTATAAATAGACTTAGGTCTGTGAAATAAACACATAAAATAAATCACTGCTGGTTTTGAGAGGTTCTAAACCGAGCAACGTCTTGCGCGGTGAAATGCGCAGATGCGAAGAAATGGGGTACTTATACTGCTGGTTCTTATACACATAGTTTTAAATAACATGATAAGAGAAGACGCACGCACACGTATCACATCGTTCAAAAACGCCAACTGGCAACAATACAGACAATACATAAACACACACGTACATTTAAATAACAATATCAACACTATTGCCAATCTGGAAAATGAGGTTGAAGTGTTTACTAAGATGTTGCAAGAAGCCAAACGGGGTGTTGCTCAGACTATCACTATTGACCCCTACAAGGACCAACTGACGGATGCGATCAAACAAGACATACTTACGAAAAACAGGTTAAAACGACGTTGGCAACGCAATCGTGATGTCCAGGCCAAGGAAGAGATGGTCAGATTGCAAGGACAAATTAGAATAGATATTACTAACTTAAAAAATCGAAAATGGAGAGAAAAGCTCGTGGTACTGAATCCTCAGGACAACTCATTGTGGAGATTAACAAAATCGCTCAAAAATAAGGACACACGAGACTCCATCCCTGCTCTCCAACTTAACGGTCAAACCTACATATCAGACAGGCAGAAAGCCAACCAGTTAGCTGACACTTACCAACAAATTCACAATAGCGACACACCCAACACAGACAAAGGATCGCATAATACAGACGACTGATGAAATCATGAGACATGAAATTCAAATTACTCAACAAGAATTTTTGGAAAATATGACAAAACCCTCTGAGATTCTGCAACTTATTAAATCACTATCCAACAACAAGGCCCCGGGTAAGGATGGTATCGAAAATAAATTACTCAAGAACTTACCAAGAAAGGGTGTATTGCAGTTAGTGTACATCATTAACTCGATCTTGCGCCTGCAGCACTTTCCTAGTGCCTGAAAGAGTGCAGTTGTAGTTCCAATACCCAAGCCGGGTAAAAACCATAGGTTTGCGGTAAATTATAGGCCAATAAGCCTACTGTCAACTATCTCAAAACTGGTGGAAAAAATCATCCTTGACAGGTTAAACAAGGCACAGGATGTCCTAGGCATCAATGATCACCACCAGTTTGGATTTAAAAAGGGTCACAACACAACGCAGCAGGTCGTCAGGATCGTTAATGATATCAAGCTGCAATACAATCTAAACAAAAGCACCACCATGGTACTTTTAGACATTGAAAAAGCTTTTGATACCGTCTGGATATCGGGGCTTATATACAAGATGCACACTTATAATTTTCCATTCCACTTAATAAAACTCATACACTCTTACTTAATCAACAGAACACTACAAGTCAAAATTAACAATACACTATCTCCACATAAAAGCATTCATGCGGGCGTACCGCAAGGTTCCGTCTTAGGACCGAAATTATTCAATCTATACATCTCTGATTTTTCTCACTTCCCCAATACTAAGCTGGCTATGTACGCTGATGATACGGCTATATAGAGTCACTCGCATAGTGCACAAGCTGCTAACATGCTTCTAAAAGCGCACATGTACAGAGCCACAGCGTACTATAGTCAATGGAAATTCAAACTGATTGAGGGTAAGACGGAGACTATAGTGTTTACCAAGAAATTCAAAGATACCAAAATTCTGACTCCAATTACGATCAACGGACACCAAGTTGAAACAAAGACGAATGTAAAATATCTCGGCGTACATTTAGACAAAGGACTCACATTTAACAAACATATTACAATGACTATTCGAAAAGCTTACGCACTAACAAAAAATGTATACCCACTTTTGGCCAAAAATAGCAGACTCAACAGGACGAACAAACGACTTATATATACAACTATAATAAGACCGGCCTTGGTATATGCCGCTCCCGCATGGTGCTCTGCATCCGCGACTACGATACACAAATTACAAATACATCAAAACAAAATTCTTCGTCTCATTACAGCTTTAGACAGATACACGCCTATACGACATTTACACGAAATGACCGACATAGAACCAATAGCGCAATACATAGAAAACACATCCCAAAAATTTTATGAAACTCAACTCTCGAATAACCCACTAACACGCAGCATAACACAAGTGAGGGAGCATAATGCCCAATTCAGAATTAAACATAAACTTCCATATCAAACGTTGCCCATCTTTCGACAACCTATTTAGGCCTAACCCATTGACAAAATTCCAAATTATTCCTGATTATTTTTTCTTTTTATGCGTTTGTTCACTCAAAATTTTCTCTTACAAACATTCTTTCAAGTTATAATATTTTTATATTAGAACATTTCTATATTCCGTAATAATAATATACAAACAGTCTGATATGACCGTTCCACATTCAAATTGCCTTAAGCGGGTTTTTGTGTTTGAATATTCTCCCGTGAACCAATAAACAAAATTTGTGTAAATTTGTAAATACTGTAATTTTAAGTTTTAATATTATCATTAATTATTTTAAGCTAAAAATGTTCCTTTAGCGTTTGTTTAGAATAAGTCCAAATTAGTCATTACTTGACAGGAGTTGGTGTGTATAATTTTATAGTTTTAAATCCACACAGACCTCGCTCTGCCCAACCCCTCAATTGCCATGATGCTCTGTCGCATGGATGTCGGGTTGGCTCCGGAGGCGGGAGACCTATGTAGATGTTTTATTGTTAATGTTGAAATAAATTGTGTTGATTGATTGATTTTTGCCTAGCACGCGGTAGGTCCAGGGTTCGAATCACAAACTTATTTTTTTTTTTTTTAAATAAGTATTTTTTAGTTCGTTAGTAAGATTTTCCTTGCCCTTTATTATAGTTTGTTTATTTTCAAGGTGCCGAATTCCCCTTTAAAAATGATATCTGATGGCATATAAGCATTCCTTAGAGTCATACGGAAATGGCAGTATTTCTAGCAATTTCATTGGTCATTTTAGGGCATGCGCAGTTACATGACATGTAGAAGTGTATTAAATCCTTTTGGAATTATTTGTCATCAAGGAACTCGTTAGACGATAGAGAAGATACTCGCTTGGCACACGGTAGGTCCAGGGTTCGAATCACAAACTTGTTATTTTTTTTTTTTAATAAGTATTTTTTAGTTCGTTAGTAAGATTTTCCTTGCCCTTTATTACAGTTTGTATATTTTCCTTGCCCTTTATTATAGTTTGTTTATTTTCACGGTGCCGAATTCCCCTTTAAAAATGATATCTGATGAGCACGCCATGCCGTGGCCTTGAAACGGCCAATGAAATTGCTAGAAATACTGCCATTTGTGTATGACTGTAAGGAATGCTTATATGCTATCTGATGAGCACGCCATGCCGTGGCCTTGAAACGGCCAATGAAATTGCTAGAAATACTGCCATTTCCGTATGACTGTAAAGGATGCTTATATGCGATCTGGATCACTATACTGAACCGATTCAACGAACCGGCTCAATTGAGCCGTCTCACGTGCATGTGCACCAGAACATTTTCGTTCATTCGTTCGTTCTTCCCTTCCCTGTTAGACGGCGCGACGGCAGGTGGATTCGACGGAAGTTGCGTGTCTTTGTTACTTCTTTTTTACCTTAATTACTAAAATGAATTCTCGCAAGAGAGGCGGTACCAGTGACCACATAATATTAATATTATTACTATTAGGCCTGCCCTGTCAGCCACCTTGAAAAAAACAGTAAGTAAAGTCAAGATTTTAATTTTGAAGTAAAGTAACAGTTAACCAAGGCCAGGTTGCTCTATTCAAATGTGTAATCCAAAATCAAACGCCTACAGCCGCAACTCAGGCACCCCAGACCAATTCATACAGTCACGCAATTTGAAAACCACCGGACCGGATTCACTGACTGAAGCAACCAGCGACCTAATACACTAGACGGGAGACCGCATATTATATCCACAGCATTTGTTTGGCCTGAACAATATGTAGTGTTGTAGTGGAATGTTTGTTTATTATTCCCTAGTTGCGCAGTGGCGTACCAATGTTGGGAGTTAAATTATTAAAACGAATAATAATAAGAAAAAGAATTAAAAAAACTATTGTCAATTGAAATAGGTATTTACTTTTCCTAAAATGATATTTCAATTCAACAAATATTTGATTGAAATCATTAAAGTTTAATAATAATTATATTTTATACCTAAGTAGTAATTTATTATGTTTTGACCACTTAGTACCTAGTTGGTTATCTAAATATGAATTAAGAATAAACAATATTTCTTTAGTGACACTTTTAGAAAGCTGAATTTTTTTTTCAATTTCAGATTTCAACAATGCCTTTTCTTAACATTTTCCTGCTATTTCATATATAGTTTACTTGTAAAGTTGCAGAAATTCATAACTTTCGAGTTCAGTTTCATTTGTTGTAAATTATATTCACATACTTATGAAAAAATATGACAAGTTCAAAAAATGAATATGACCTGTATGGTAATTTGGTTAAAAATTCAATCAAATATGAGGTGTTATAAGTTACTGTGAATTACTAATTAATTATTAAATTTATTAAAGCTTAAACAAATAGTTCAATATTAGCTTAAACCCATAGATATTAAATAGAAAATAAAATTATTCTTTTTTATTTTGACTGTTTAGTACATAATCAAAAAGATAGATTTGGAGTGATGTGTGAGCATTGTCTTATTTTTTTAATGTCTAAGTTGTAATAAATCAAACATATTTTTAAAAATGTTTATTGGAATATTTTAATTCACACAAGAAATTATAGTCTAAGAGCCAGTGGCCGGCAGACTTACGGTATTTTGTAAAAGCCTATATTTTTTTTCATTTACTCTCTTATACCTGCCGTACATGAAATGGGGATTCGTTAGTTCCACCGGCGGTTCCTATAGAGCTAATCAGGTATTAAAGGTGTAAAAATTTGACCGAGCTCAATGTCATAGTGACAAGGCTGCTACTTGGATATTTTAAAATACTTCATTGTTATTGAAAAAAAAACAATGGGAGACAGCTATGGCGGTTTCAGCGTCATGGCAGACACTTGTGAAAGTCCCAAAAAAAAAACAATTTACGGTATTTCGACAAAGCTGAAATTTATATATGATGTTAATAATAATATTCTAAGCCTATATTTAGCACGGCAGACATTTTCCGCGGTTCTAACATCCCGGCAGACAACCGAAACTGAGTGACTCTATAGGAACCGCCGATCGAAATAATGAATCCCCATTTCATGTACAGTAGGTATAAGAGAGTAAATAACAAAAATATAGGCTTTTACAAAATACCGTAAGTCTGCCGGCCACTGGCTCTTAAGCTATTACATTTTTTTACTGATTCTTAAAAGTAATTGCTTTAGTAAGTAAACTACGAACCCTAAATTCACTAACATCTTTTCTTACAGTTGTCTCATGGTGAAGTTTTATATTAAAAAACTTATTTAGAATCAGTTCAGTTAGCAAAATTGAATGATTCGAAATAGGATCATCATCATAAATGTGGTCACCGAAGACATCTAATAAATTTGAAGGCAAATTTTACATTGTCTTATTGATTAATATTTTAATAATGGCTATAGTAGGATTAAACAAGTGTTGGGATTCTTTAATAAAGCGGAAGTATTTTTCCCCACTTTTACAAACTTCAACTACATATTGGGAGGCTTTTATCAATTTCCCAAATGTTTTTCTCTTTTGTAATAGGGATGTTGTCTCTTCTGTCTCTTCTTGTCTCTATATTGGAGAAATGATCTGAACATAAATAAATATACACAGTTTCCTCGAAATCCATACCGATTGCTTGAAACCATTTCTGTCGCATAGTTTCCTCCTTGGGAAAACTAAAATAAATCAAATTATAACATATTTGTTAAATAAGAAGTACCTACTCCTGTAGGTAGAATACCTATATAATAGATTTAATAATCATTTAAACGCTACAGAAATTTTATAGCGTTGATTAAAAACAATATATAGTTATGAGATTAATAAAAGTTGTGCCCATTTGTATAAGAAACATAAATTAGCTCAGCATGCAGGATAACAATATCAGATTTACAATTAACAACTACCCAATCTTTTTGAATAAAATCCAATGTGACGCCTATGGCATCATGATTTTTTATATACATACTAATACTTACATGTGAAACCTTCGATTTGAATTAGGTACTAATGTTTTTTTACAATATAAACATTGCTTCACCATGTTTTAAAATTATAACGTTTTAAATCACAATATAGACAATAAAACACAAAGATAATCAAAGCGAACAAAATCAAAACAAATAAAACTCTTAAAATGGCGGAAAATGAAAGTAAACTTAGCCACTGCGCAACCGCTCACTGTCACATCAACTAGGGATTTCAAAACAAACATGTAAAAAAATGTTTCAGCCAAACAAATTGAGTTTATCACCAGTCTCTCCTATTAGGTCGCTGGAAGAAACCATCAGCCAGACGAAACGATAGAGCCTAAAAGCAGGAACGTTATAACGGCGCACGCGCGCCATTCGTATCTATTTAAAGGGGACTATTCCGCACCGTGAAAATAAACAAACTATAATAGGCAAGGAAAATAAACAAACTATAACAAAGGGGCAAGGAAAATCTTACTAACGAACTAAAAAATACTTATTTAAAAAAAATAATAATAAGTTTGTGATTCGAACCCTGACCTACCGCGTGCTAGGCAAGTATCTTCTCTATCGTCTACCGAGTTCCTTGCTACAAGCGATTCCAAAAGGTTTTAATAATTAGGAGTCATGTAACTGCATGAGAATGGTCGTTTGGATAAGCTGTTTTAGGTTTGACGAATCAATTCGTTCGATTAGTTCTTTCTGTTCGCGGTTCAGTTAAACAACATACGTAATTGAGCCAAAGAGCCGATTCTATTAATTTCAGTGAACCGGTTCATATCGTTCAGTACTGCGATCCGACTCTTCTGAACGGGTCGTTCGCGAACGACACAGCTCTACTAAACGAAATAAAATGGAATCTAAGACATGTCAGCAATCCATTTCAGTTAAACGATATAGAATTCATGAAATGCTTTAGGGTGTCCAACCATATTGCCAGAACCTAATTAACTTTTTAAGAATGTATCTGCAGCTACCAGAACGAGCAACAGCCATTCCTTTGCTGTTTCATTTATAGTAGAGAGCTCGTACAGCAAAATTCGTCTTAAAATTGAAGTCTGTGGGGGTTTGGAAAGTAAAAGCTGCGACCTGTTTTATCTAATAGCTCATAATTAATTGTATTTATGTTTAAAGTTGGACAAAAATTGGCCTCGGAAAAAAGGCGTTATTTAAAATTTTCGAGATATTGACACTGAACCATTGTTACAGGTAAAGTAAATATATTGGAAAAAAAAATATAGGAAAGTCTGTAGCCGTTGTTCTAAAAAAAAATATTTAGTAAAACAAAAAGCATTGACGCTTATGGCGATTAAAAACTTTGAACGCCCGTATCTTGCTTCGACATCCTTAACAAATTGTAATTTTTCGTTGTATTTTAGCGTTTCTCAACCGATATTTCCAAAACGAGCGCTTAAATCGAAAATTACCTCTCTTGCAATATTGTAGACTAGAGTTTCCCGCATACAACGGTATAACATTTATAATTTTTAAACGTAAGATAGCTTAGGAAAATTAATAAATGTAAAACAATCCGCAGATCTATTTATATCCCGGCAGCCGACCGTCGATCTGCCTCCCTTACGTCTCGCGTCCCGCGCGCTCCAATTGTCTATATTCTGCTGTTAGGTTAGACTAAATATTTTGATTATTCTTGTGTTAATGTAAGTACTAAGTGCCTATACCTACGCCTAAAGTGATTTTATCAGTTCCAAATAAATTCTTTCGTATTAAAAATAACACCTTTTGCCTGAGTTGTAGTTTAATCGTATAAAGAATTGTTTCAGTTAAGGGTCCAGGTAAGTCGAATTTTCCATAATTAAAAATTAAATAAAAAACATACCTACTATAGGCATAATTTTAGTGTGATCTGCCATAAATCACCAAAAATGGATCGAAGTGGAAGTTCAACATCCGAAAGTGAGGTAGAGTCAACATTTCATGTTTTGCAAAAAAGAAAATATTAAAAACTGTTTAATTTGTGGAAAGTCTTCTGGTAGCTTAGTAAAGGGCTCTGAGAAAACGTTAAAAAGCCTAAAACAAACGCTACAAATTAGGGAAACTATCTGTAAATCTAGCAACATCCAATTCCGACAAAATATTGTTAACACTGAAAATGGCGACAAAACATTATTAATTTGGCACAAATCGTGCTACTGTAGTTACATTAGTAAAAAAAGTATTGAAGTGCTGCGAAAATTTGAAAGGAAAATGCCTACTGAGGAATGTAAAGTTTTCGAAACCGTGTAACAACAGCTGGTTTTGGGGGTGGTATGCCCTCGCTGGTGTGTTTTTATTTCTATTTATCTATATGTATATAGGGTTTAAATAGGTATAGATCTATGTAATAACTGGTCGGTTAACAAACTGAATAAAGGGTAGGTTGCCCGCTGCCACCAACGACGTCAGTAACTAGGTTACTTCAGACGGAATAATTTGGAATTATTTTTTTTCTTTACCGACAAATTACCACCTTTCCTACAGACCTATACCTGGGTAGCCTCTGGTTTTTTAATTTACCACCAATCCCTCGTTGACGTGGGCCCCTAGGGCTTCACAAATGCCTAGTATAAATTAAGGGGATGATAGTTGGAGGGTGGCAAGCCAGAAAAACTCTATTCTTAAAGAACAAAATTACATATATTACGTACGTGATAAAAAGGATAATATATATAAAGTCAAAATACTAAATTTACCAAGGCCTAATACAAATAGAAACAAACAAAAAAAAATCATAAATTTAAACCAACATTACCCCTGTTACTAGAACATATAAAACTGCATTTAAATTTATAGAAGAAAAATTTGACAAATCTAATGTAAAAATATAATTAATACTTGGGACCTGTCTAATTTTATAAGTATGTTTATTTATCGCTACCCTATATTTGCGTGGATGGGCCCTACAAGCGCACCACCAAATCCTTATGTGGCCTTGTTGATCAAATGCCCAGAACAAGGCAATATTTAAGTTTAGCTACCAAGCACCTGAGCCCACTTGTTACCTTTACTTAGGGTTAGTGAATATAGTTATATCAAAATATAATTTTACACTTACCAAAACTCCCTAAAATCCTTTATACGTCCAACCCGGGCTCACACCACCTGCTCACTTATTTCGCACCGCAAATTCCTCTATGCACACTACTTAACTCGCCGGAGTCCCGGACTCTCGTAATTTTCGTCAAAATAAATGTGCCAAAAATATATTATCACCTATAACTTGATACTCTTTATTTTCGCGTGCGACGACTTTTTCCTGTAACCGGCTTCGACCGTTTCTCGAACAGGAATCCCCTTTAATCTCGGTTTTTTTCTTTTCCAAAAAAATAAAACCGTAACCCAAAATTCTATCACTCACTACTCGTAATTATTTATTTCGCGTGCAACGACTTTTCCTGTCACCGGCTTCGACCGTGTGCCGAACAGGATTCACTTTAATCTCGGTTTTCTTCGTTCAAAAAAACGTATCCCAAAATTCTACAAAATTCTATAACTTATTACGCGACAAACTTTATTTCGCGCTGACTTTTCCTGTGACCGGCTTCGACCGCGTCCCTAACAGGAATCTCCCTACTTTCAATTTTTTTGTTCATCATTTTTTCCTCCTAAATCCCTACTCCCCCATTTCTCATTTCGAAAGAACCAATCGCGGAACAGCGCGCTCGCGATTCCCGCTAGGTGGCGTTCCTAGTCCCGTTTTCAAATTTTATTACTAGCTGCCCGAAGTTGACATATCCCACGAGGCCGTCATTATCGTTCTTTGTTCGGACTCTCATCCAAATGGTATGTGGCACCCATGTTTTTCGCCGTTTCGCTCTGTGGTTCACATTGACTCAGCGCTTTTGTTATCTCGGATTTCACAGAAATCTTGCTGCGAATTTATTCCTGAACTTATCAGCGTCGCCAAACGTCTTAAGCAAATATAAACATCCTTTATTTTCGTTGTAAATTATCTCTTTCAAGTCCGCCGCCCGGCCTGTCTAACAAAACCTTAGCAGTTATTTAATTTAATTTTCCATTAAAAATCTTTTTTATGAATTTAAAATAAATACTTCCTACTCGTTCAGTTTTATCCTGATATTCCCACATTTTTATTTCCCTTGTATCTACCCAAAATAAAAACGGTAATAATTAATTTTCTTTAATGCTAGGCCTACACTATACAGGGTGGACTCAAATAAATACTTCCTTTAAGCGTCTAATTCAAACTATTAGTAACCACCGACTAACACCCATCCTACCTTGAGAAAACAATTACATAACAACCCCGGGTTGTTACAACCGAACACTCAATTTCAGTACGGAAAGGAATGTTTAATATAAATAAGTGTGTATTTGTCAAAAGAGGCGTAATGACGAAAATTCACAAGTGCTGACTACTAATATCGAAAATAAGATAAAAATGATAGCTCAAAACGACAGTTCTGTTATGAAACGCATTGGTGATAATGATTTAATTGCTATGGAAATAAAATATCACGCAAAATGCTTTTTAAAATCTTGGAGGGTATCAAAAAAAAGGTGCAAATCCCCAAGTTTCTTCTAACAGTAATGCAGAACATACAGATCGCATTGAAATGTTACTTTATAAAGAATTAAGTACTGGATTCATGAAACAAAAGGGATACTCTGTTTCGTCAATATGTGCTAGATATACAGATCTCGGAGGAAATTTATCAAAGAGACAGTTAATTGACAAATTAAAGATGCATTTTAGTGATGATATCCAAATTATCAAGTCGACAAAGGCTAATAGATCAGACATTATATTGTCTTCGAAAAGTTCATCAAAAGATGAAATTCTACACTCGTATATAGAAACTTCCAAGGAAGATGATATTCCGATATTTACAGGAGTCTCTGAATATTCCGTTCTGCATAATATTATTAATAATATTAAATTGGATATGAACAATATTCCGGAGTTTGATACATTCAAAAATTTGGATTTAACTAATTTTAGAAAATATATTCCTGAAGGTTTAATTTGGCTCGTCTCTCTTTTAATTTCCTCTGAAAATTATCAACCTACCGATACGCAAATTTTATCACTTTGTCAAGACATAATTTTTGCACATTCCCAAAACAAAAAAATTTACGCCCAAACATGTTGCTCTTGGTATAATAGTTCATCAGGAGACAAGATCTAAAAAAATTATTGAAGTGTTACATCGCTGTGGTCACGCAATATCCTACAAAAATGTATTACAAATGCGAAACACTATAGCCCAGGAGGAGATTAATAAATATAAGAAAAATGATTTTACGGTTATTCCCCAACAAATAGTACCTGAACGTTTTATGCAGTTTGCAGCTGACAATATAGATATCCTTGAATAAACATTAGACAAGGCTCCAACTTTTCATGCCACACAAATGGTGGTGTTCCAACCAGGTCCACCGAATAACGATTCTCTTGAGAGTATGAAACTCTTACCTTATAAAATAAAATTAGATATACCCGATAATTTTCATTTATTAGAGCAAATATATATGAACACCTCCACACATCCACTTCCTGTTGTTAAAAATAAACAATTACCTGTACAACTTGAAAGAGACCCTGCATCTATGCGTAATCATAACACAGCTTGGGTTTTAGCAAGAAGCGTACATAAATCATTTAATGATGTAATTGTCCCTCAGTGGTCTGGCTTTCATAAGCTACTTGGCGAACATACAAATACAGTTACAACTTACGGCTACTTACCTTTGTTACCTTATGTATCGTCCGATTACGACACAATATGGACCGTTCTACAAAGATGTTCGAGAATGGTACACATCCTAAATATTGATTATGCAGTTATTACTTTCGATCAGGCCTTATATTGCAAAGCTAAGGAAATACAATGGTTAAAAAGTGACCAGTGTCATAACATAATCATCAGACTTGGAGGTTTCCATATTATGCTAAATTTTTTAAAAGTTATTGGCCAATATATGGAACCATCTGGACTGACAGATGTATGGATTGAAAGCGATTTGTACGGTGAATCAACTGTTCAAGGAATTTTTACTGGAAAAAAATGGAATAAAGGTATTCGAGCGCACAAATTAACATATGAGAGCTTATGGAGAATCATTTTGCCTATGTTCGAAAAGTGGTTGTTAGATGCAAAAAGTGACCAAATTCATTCTATAAATTTGGCAAAATTACTTGCTACTCAATTGTGTACAAGCATAACAGAGAAACGAGAGTTTAAAAACGAATTTCAATCTATTGTCGCTTCACTTGGAGAATGTACGGACGCTTTTGAAGAATTTGTAAGTGCGCAAAGTCCAACTGTTATATACTGGATAAATTATTTACAACTTATAGACATTCTACTTGAATTTTTATACAGCGAACGATCTGGTAACTGGGATTTACATCTAAAAAGTCTGAGATGTATGATTCCTTGGTTTTTTGCGTACGATCACTACAACTATTCTCGATGGGCATCTGTATATCTGGCAGATATGCTAAATTTAGAGACTACTGCACCAAATGTATACGCGGAATTTTTAAAGGGCAACTTTGTTATAAAGCGTTTACCTGGTGCTTTTAATACGATATCGGTTGATCAGGCCTTAGAGCACGTCAACAAATCTTCTAAGAATGGAGGAGGCATTGTAGGTTTAACGAAAAATAGTACACGGTTAGATGAATGGTATTTAAGTTTCAACGAAATTGGTGCCATGATCGATACATTTCTTCATTCCATAGGGGGTGTTTCTGACTTAATCAGCCAAAATATTGAAATTGGATCGAAGCGAAAAGTAATTGACGAGAAATCTGTTGTAGTGTTGCAACACCAATTTAACAAATATAAAGTATTTACCCATAATCAAGATTATTTATTATGTATTTCTACTAATACCATATTCAACAAGGCAACTCAAGACGCTATATTAAATGCACATAAACTTGGGGAAGAAGCTTTTATAAAATTCGTCGGTACAATGGATAGCAACGAATTCTATAAACCTATAAAAAAAAACAAGATTGGCAAAATTACTAGCAAAAACCTACCAGTACGAAAGGATCATAAAGTAAAAACACACATGCAAGGTCAAGAAATTCTTCAAAAACTATTTGCTGCAAGAGAAATGGGACGAAAAATCAATTACCAGGATATATTCAAACACGAATTGACGTCTTATCCGATGGCACTTGCTTTAAACGACGATATACTGATAACACCGTCAAATAAAAGTGCTCTTGGGGCAATTTTGGAAAGTTATGGTCCTACTGCAATATCTAATTTTCCCCATACAAATAACTCTGCCATGTGTTATATTTATGACGGCATGTCTCTCGTACAGAGTTTAGGTAAACCAACCAACGCTCAACCGTTTGGAGACTACGCTAAGATATTTTCTTCTGTCATATTTAAAAATTCTTTTGGCGCAAAGTGAATAGATTTGGTTTTTGATCATTATTATGAAATTTCGATAAAAAATGGCACCAGAATTAAGCGAGGATCGGGAAAATCTATTTCAACAGAGATAAGTTCAGTAGACGTGCCCTTGCCACGACAGTGGCAATATTTTATTCATTCGGCTTACAATAAGAATCAGTTAACAAATTTTCTTTCCCAAAAAATCAGCGAATATTCTCAAAATCAAACAGTTCAATTTGTTAGCAGCGGCGGCTTTTCAGATGTTTTAGAGTATAGAAGCAATTTTGGCCTTGCGGATGAGTATTTGAAATCTAATCATGAAGAAGCGGATACTAGGATATTACTTCATATATTATCTGCCAAACAGGCAGGCTACGAGACATGTGTTATTGACTGTAGGGATACTGATGTTTTAGTATTATTATGCCATTATAAACATCACTTAACTCCTGAAATTTGGATGAAAACAGGCAGAAAAGACAACGTTCGTTTTATTCCAGTTCATCTTTTACATTTAGAATCACAACTTGTAAAAAATCTACCCGCATTTCATGCTTTTACAGGATGCGATACTACGAGCCAATTTGCCAATTTGGGAAAAAAACATTGCTGGAAGACCTACTTGACTTCTCACAATCTGCTGGATGATTTGGGCACCACATTTAATGATACAACCTTTGCAAATATTCACCATTTTACCATCCAACTGTATACAATTAATAAAGACATCTCTTCCATCAATTACCTTCGTGGTCTACTTGCCAGTTCCAAAACAATAGATAAATTGCCGCCTTCAGAAGACAGCTTACGACAACATTGTTTACGAGCACACTATCAAACCAATATTTGGCTTAACGCGTTAAAACCGAGACCAGTTCTATTGAATTATTACGATTATGGTTGGAAACTTATAAATTCAGAAATATTTCCCATATTACAAACTCTTCCTCCAGTACCAACAGATCTGACAATTTTAACATCTTGTGGATGTAAAAAAGGTACTCCCACTCAAAGCTTTTAATACCAAATTATACCTATCTCTTTAATTTTAGACTGCAGGCAGAAATGGTGTACTTGTAGAAAAAATGGGATTTCTTGCACAGGATCATGCAGATGTTTGGGACAAAAATGTTTCAATGTAAATACATCACTCACATCACCTCTTTCTTCTATACATACTGAAGGTGACGACGAAACGGACAGTGAATAAATTTAAATAGTTAATTAGTTTTTAGGTAATGGCTATCATTGTAGCTATACTTATTTTTATATATTTTTTTAAGAAAACGGTAACAACTGAATGTAGAAAACATTCTTGTTATTTATTCATATATAGGAATACCTTCATGGACGCACTGTATAAATAACTATGTTGTATGATTTACCTCATAAATTGTGGCATTTTATTGACATATTTTTTTAAGATTGTTACAATTTGCAGTGTCGGAATAACTAGAAAGTGTAATTACTTATGCCTTTTTAATACCTGTATATTTTATTGACATTTCATTTGCAGTGATGTTAAAAAAAATATATAGCAAGTTACGAAGTGACAATCTGTCCTCTTCACAGAATATAGACAACTGGAGCGCGCGGGACGTGCGACGTAAGGGAGGCAGATCGACGGTCGGCTGCCGGGATGTAAATAGATCTGCGGATTGTTTTACATTTATTAACTTTCCTAAGCTATCTTACGTTTAAAAATTATAAATGTTATACCGTTGTAAGCGGGAAACTCTAGTCTACAATATTGCAAGAGAGGTAATTTTCGATTTAAGCGCTCGTTTTCGAAATATCGGTTGAGAAACACTAAAATACAACGAAAAATTACAATTTATTAAGGATGTCGAAGCAAGATACGGCCGTTCAAAGTTTTTAATCGCCATAAGCGTCAATGCTTTTTGTTTTACTAAATATTTTTTTTTAGAACAACGGCTACAGACTTTCCTATATTTTTTTTTCCATTATATTTACTTTACCTGTAACAATCGTTTAGTGTCAAAAAGTGAAAATTTTAAATTAAGCCTTTTTTTCCCAGGACAATTTTTGTCCAACTTTATACATAAATACAATTAATTATGAGCTATTAGATAAAACAGATCGCAGCTTTTACTTTCAAAACCCCCACAGAGTGACACATTTTGCTGAGCCGTGCTCTCTACTATTATATATTTTAAGTAAATAATAGTCGGTGTTTACTGCTGACATTACTTTATTGACAGCCTTTCTACACACTCTGGTGTTGCCAACCTAACAACCTAGCCAACGGAAGTGTGGTTGTTGAGCTGCAACTTACTACATTATGTTACATCTTCCTTTTTCACAAGTATAAAAATAAACAAATAGAAATCTTACAGTAATACACTAATGATTAAACTATCTCTAAATAACTAAAAAAATTTAAATGTGCTTACACTACATAATCATTAAATCTAATGGGCATATTAATTTGCCTACCACTTCTCGTCACAATAGATTCTGTGAGTCGTTATTAAGATTATAAGATTCACAATCATTTTCGTTGTTTTTAGATACCTTATTTTCGGTTACTATTTCAGAACCACTACAACTATCATACTTGCAACAGACATTTTTTTCCCCAGGTGACATTGAATTCAATGAAGGTTTCAAGAAATTTGAGTTTCGTCTTAACTCTGTACCAAATTGATCTCTCGCAATATACGATCTAGGTTCATCGCATTTTCTGAGTACCTGGACTCCATCGTTTCTTTTCCTTATCTCTAATAATAACATTTTCTATGAAGTCTTGTCTGGCTTTAGCATTATGATCATAATACAATTTTGGTCCATTTTTCTTTTTCTCTAAACTTTGATGTTATTAAATAATCGAGGTTTCAACTGATTTTTTGTTATAGGTATACTAGTTCTAATTAATCTACTATTCAGTAATTCAGATGGTGAAACATTAAGTCCAGCTAGTGGTGTAGCTCTATATTCTAATAAAAACTGGTAAAATTCTGAATTAGTTTCTTTACACTTTTTAAACATATTTTTAAAAATGCCTACTGCCCTCTCCGCAAGACCATTCGATTTAGGATATCTAAGGCTTGAGAACACTAGCTTCATCCCGATTTCTTTAGCAAATTCTTTAAATTCTGTACTATTATATGGATTATTATCAGAAACGAAAGTAGTTGGAATTCCTTGTGCCGCAAAAATGTCTTTCAAGTGTTGAATAATTTCAGCGACCGATTTATTTTTAAGTTCTTTTACCTCAATCCAGTTGCTATAGTAATCCACTAATATTAAATAGGATTTTGACTCAAATTCACATATGTCAGAATTAGTCAGATGCTATTTTTTCAAATGGAAGACTCGGAACTTCGTGATTAATTAATGGTTCTTTCACATTCGCTCTACTAAATTTTTCACAAATCATACATCCGGCAATAAAATTTTCTAAATCTACCGACAAACCTGGCCAATAGAATAGCCTTCTAGCTCGGCTTTTAGTTTTTTCCATTCCAAAATGGGCTTTATGTAATTTTCTCATCATGTATTCTCTTAATGACTTAGGAATGACAATCTTATCATTGTAAAATATTATGCCACTTTTTACTAATAAATCATTTTTAATTTTACTATAGCGTTTTAACTCTAAATTTTGATTATTATTAGGCCAACCTGACTAAGAAATTTAAAACTTGTTTTAATACCATATCATTTTTAGTTTTATTCACAATATCTTCCAATCTGTCTTGAGTTATTGGCAAATCTATGTCGATGCAATGTACTATCTCTTTCATTTCTATGTCATCTGAGACATTATTTTTTATACAAGAACGCGATAGAAGATCAGCAGCAATATACATGCAATTACCTGGTAAGTATTTAATATTAAAATTATATTTTAACGTTTTTAATCTCATTCTTTGTAATCTCGCGCTAATTTTATGTATATCTTTTTCTTGAATTGTTGCTAAAGGTTTATGATCTGAATTTACTGTTATCTGCTTTCCATAGACTAAGTGATGAAACTTCTGCAAACAAAAACAAATCGCTAAATACTCTTTCTCTATCTGTGCATATCTACATTCACTTTTAGTTAAACTTCTTGAACAAAATGCTACTGGGTACCCCTTTTGTGGAAGAGCGCTCCCTAAGGCATTTTGGCTCGCATCTGCTTGAATGATAATTTCTCCATTAGGATCAAAAATAGTTAAAGTTTGAGTCATGGCTATTATATTTTTCAAATCATTAAATGCCATTTTATGAACTACGTTCCAAGTAAAATTAACGTTACTTTTAATTAAGCCTCGTAATGGCGCACTAATTTCCGCCAACCTCGGTATATATTTGGTTAAATAGTTTATCATACCTAAAAAACTCAACAATTCTTTTTTTGTTTTCAGGTTCTCTTAATGCTAATTTAAATTTGGGTTTGGACTTACTCCTCGACCTGTAAATATCTGACCGATATATTTAACTGAATTTACTTTATACTGTATTTTATTCGCATTGAATTTAATATTATATTTTCTAGCCCTTTGTAAAAATTTATTCATTAACCCATCATGTTCAGCTTCATTTTTTCCTCCTATTATGAAATCATCAAAATAAATTCCTATGTTCAAATCACCAAATATTTTTTTCGTTCATTCTCTGAAAAACCTCTGGGTTCACTGCTAACCCAAATGGCAATCTCAAAAATTTATAGTTACCAAATGGTGTTACAAAAGTACAAAGATCTGCACTAGCTTTAGACAGTTTTATTTGATAAAACCCATCTATCATATCGAGGACGCTAAAAACATTTTTATTCTTTAATTTTAGTGCCAATTCCTCACTAGTAGGAATAGGATATTGCTCAAAACATATATTTTTATTTAAATGTATAGGGTCCAAACATAGTCGTAATTTCCCATTTGTTTTTTCTACTATTACTAAATTATTTACCCATTCAGATGGACCCTCTACTTTTTCAATAATTTTGTTTTTAACCAAATCATGCAACGTTTCTTTAAGTTTACTTTTAAGGGAGTCCGGAACCCGTCTACAGTTACTCGAAAATGGCACATGATTATTTTTTAATTTTATTTCATATTCATAAGGGACATTCCCTATACCTGAAAATAAATCCTTGTTTTTATTAACAAACTCTGTTTTATTATTATTATTGTTTTTAAAAATTATATCCTTACTACCAATTGTCTCAATTCGTTTTATTATATCTAATGCAAGACAAGCGTTTAATCCCAATACCGGTGTCGAGATAACCACAGATTTGTATTTTGTAGGTATTTGTTATTTAGGGAAATTCTGCAGTCTGGTAACATCGCTATACTCTTGAAAAATGCCCTAATTATAATTCTTAGTTCTGTGGTTATGTTGCAGCGGAGTTTTGCAATTTTGAATGTAACCAGCTGTTTTGTTTTTAGTTTGAATAAACCTCGTGTTGTCTGTGAAACATTCATTTATTTAATATCGTTTTTTCGAACCTTCGTAGTTGGATTCAGCGGGTAGCTGTCTGCTGACACGACATTTCTGGCGACCGTGACAGGACGAGTGTTTTATGGACATAGTGAGGTTATTCTCAGTGCTTCTTTAATAAATGGGCAGGATTGCTGGTGTACCCGTACGAAGAGGACAGTCTGAAAAATAGTGTTTTTATCCTAGCAAACTTTTGCGGCGTTTTCACAAGTTTTCGAATTGTTATTGTTTTGAAAACGTCTGCGGTTTAGAACCGAGTTTGCAAGAATGGCAGAATTATTGGATAAAAAGAAACGGAGCAGGGCTGTAGCTAGAGGAGTCTTTACGCGCTCTGCAAATGCATTTGAGCAACTTTTATCAGTGCAACCTATCAATGTGCATAATATTCAAGTTTCATGGGAACTTTTGCATCCAAAATATGACTGCTTAAAAGTGTTAGATTCGGAATTATATGAAATCTTATTAGATCAAGATAGTGAACAGGAACTGTTGTTAGAAGTCGAATCCTGCGATACTTACAGTCGAAAATTTATAGATTTACGATTAAGCTATGAGAAGCTTATAAATGTTGAGAATGTGGTGGCTAATAAGCCAGGTGATGGACAAAGTACAGTTATGTCAGGCTCGATTATCAACGAAAATACAGGTAGGCGTAAATTTAAGCTTCCTAAAATAGAATTTAAATCCTATGACGGAAATATTAAAGACTGGTTGCCATTTTGGGGCCAATTCAAGAAAATACATGAAGATTCAGATATTGATGAATGCGATAAAATTGAATATTTGATACAGTCAACTGTGCCAAACAGCAGAGCCAGGCAGCTAGTTGAAAGTTTTCCTACTATCGCAGGTAATTATGATAAAATTATCGAAAGTATGCATTCTCGATTTGGGAGGGAGGATTTGCAGATTGAGCTGTACGTCAGAGAACTTCTCAAATTGATATTAAGTAATGCCAGTTCACAACAAAAAATGGATTTGTGCATGTTGTACGATAAGATCGAAACACAAATCAGAGCTCTGGAAACGTTGGGGATAACTACAGATAAATGTTCTGCGATGCTATTTCCTCTCATAGAGTCTTGTTTACCGCCCGAATTGTTGCGTGTGTGGCAACGTTCAGCTCAGTCAATCAGTGTAAGTAAAACAAATTTGACAGAGGTATCTTTAGAAGACCGTCTTGAAAGTCTAATGCAATTTCTTAAAAATGAAGTTCAGAACGAACAACGTATTTTGCAAGCTGCAGAAAGTTTTGGCCTGTCTGCTACTCAAGTAAGCTCAAAAGAATTTGATACAAAAAGTGAGAAAAGAAAATGCAAACCTTTAGGAGCGGTACCTACTGCTATGGGTTTAGTTAACTGTGACGTTGTTAGTTGCATTTTTTGCGATGGCTCACACAAGAGTGACTCTTGTTTCAAAACACGAAATTTTAGTTTTTATGAAAAGAAAAGACTTTTGACGGATAAACGCGCTTGTTTTCGTTGCCTAATACCTGGACATTCTTCTAGAAGATGTCGTGCCCGTTTACGGTGTGTAATTTGCTCGCGATCACATGTGCCGTTAATATGTCCTGAATTACCGTCAAATAAGCAGCTCCTTGACAAACAAATTTAATGAAAACAGTGAGGACCGTTGTGCCAAAGACTCTAAATCCTTAACTACTAAAGACCAGGCGCTCGCAAATCATACGAACACTCATGTTTTTTTTGCAGACTTTGAGAGTTGAATTGCGAAATAAAAACGGGTCACGGATTGTGCGAGCTTTAATAGATAGCGGTTCACAACGATCTTATATATTGAAGTCCACAGCAATGCAATTAGGGTATATACCCAAACGGAAAGAGAAAATTGTCCATTGTCTATTTGGTGGCACCGAGATGAATAATACCCATAATTGTTATGATGTTACTGTTTATAAAGGTGACTATGTTTTTATGTTTGAGGCCCTAGATCAACCAGCCATTTGCAGTGATGTTCTACCGATATTCTATGGACCTTGGTCTAAAGAGTTGCAGCATTTGCATATTGATATTTCAGATACAAACGGATCAGATCCAATTGAACTACTAATAGGGGCAGATGTAGCTGGAAAACTGTTCACTGGAGGGCGTCATGTTTTACAGTGTGGACTGGTGGCTGTCGAGACACACTTAGGTTGGACTCTTATGGGCAAAATACAGGATGATGAGATCAAGGTAAATTCTAATTTGGCTCTAATAACTTTATCCTCGTTAGTAAAAGATGCGTCAATCACTGATTTGTGGAGGCTCGATATTTTGGGCATCACAGAGCCCTCAGAAAAAAGAACACGTCACGAATTAGAAAACGATGCTAAGGAATTCTTTCTACAAACGGTGAAAATGAATCAGTAGGGCCGGTATGAGGTAAGATTGCCTTGGGTTGAAGGTCATCCACCATTGCCTGACAATTATGGTGTCGCTAAGAAAAGGTTACTCACTGCTATAAGTAAACTTAAAAATGGTATAATCTTGTTGAATCATATGACCAGGTATTTCAGGAGTGGTTATCGGAGGGTGTGATTGAAGAAGTTAATGAGAAAGATTCAACTATTTTAGGTCATTTCCTGCCTCATAGACCTGTGATAAAGGAAAATACCTATTCTACTACAAAAATACGTCCTGTTTTCGATGCATCTGCACATGAAAAGGGAAAGCCCTCGCTGAATCATTGTTTGGAGAAGGGGTTGAACTTAATCGAACAAATTCCTTCAATTTTGTTGAGATTCAGAGAAAATCAGATTGGTGTTGTTGCAGACATACGGAAGGCCTTTCTTCAAATCAGTGTTCATCCTTACGACAGGGATTTTCTTAGATTTTTTGTGGATTGGGCCTGATGATTAAGAAAAAATATACCGTCATAGACGTGTAGTTTTGGAGTAAACTGTAGCCCATTTCTTTTGGGAGCAACCATAGAATACCACCTTTCCCGATGCCTAGAGAAATGCGAGAAAACTGATACCTCATATGCACGTGACACTGTTGTTAAATTAACAAAAGGATTCTACGTGGACAACTGTGTATCAAGTGTTCATAATAAGGCCAGTTTGCAGCACTTTATGCAAGAAGCGAAAGCTGTAATGAGAGAAGGCAAATTTGACCTTAGAGGGTGGGAGTATACGCAGAATACTGGTTCTGAAGCTGCGGTTACACCCGTTCTTGGTCTTTTATGGCATCCAGATAGAGATACTTTAAAAATAAATGGCGATTGTTTTAAGAATGATGGTAACTTTAATTATGTGACTAAGAGAGTGATCCTTTCAATGGCTCAGCGCATATATGATCCAATTGGCTTCACTTGCCCAGCGACCTTAATGCCTAAGTTGTTATTGCAGTATCTTTGGGAGAAAAAATTAACTTGGGATGAGCCTGTGGATATGGAAACTGACCGTACTTTTCGAGATTGGATTGGAGAACTGCCATACCTTGTTGAGATAGAAATTCCACGTTGAATACGTGGTGATGACAGTCCCTTGCAACATTTGAGTCTACACACATTCTGTGATGCAAGCAAAAATGCATACTCGTGTGTTATTTTTTTAAGGGTTGTGAGAAATGATGTAGTATGGGTCTACTTATTGACTGCTAAGGCGAGAGTTGCACCATTACGTAAATTAACTATACCTCGCTTAGAGCTATTGGCAGCCACAATTGGTTCTAGACTGTACGCTGTTAGGAAGAATTTGGAGAGTGACATGGAATCATATTTTTGGAGTGACTCTTCAACTGTCATAGCATAGATCCAGCGGGAAGAAGAGTGGGGCACATTTGTCTGGAATCGTGTGGCGGAGATTCGCTCACTTACCCCTATTGACGCTTGGAGGCATGTACCTGGTGCTCTGAACCCTACTGACTTACCCTCACGGGGCTGCTCACCGAAAAATTTACTCAAGTCGAGATGGTGGGAGGGGCCGAGGTGGTTATATGATAAATCTAATAAATGGCCAAGTGGAGTAATGACTTGCGACGAAGTTGAAATAGGCCAGGAAAAGAAAAAAGAAACTTGTCACTACACTTTTAAATTCTACTTCAGAAAACTGGCATTTCACATATTTTTCCGAATATTCACGAACTTTGTGCATGATGGCATGGATCTTACGGTTTAGTCACAATGCTAGACATCCTAATAATAAATGCAAAGGTAAAATAACAGTTGACGAGATCGATAGGGCTGAAAGAATTGTCTTGAATATTATTCAGCTAGAGAGTTTTCCCGATGAGAACGATAAGACGTTATCTGCTCTAAACCCATATCGAGATGATTATGGTCTCCTTCGCCTTAAATCAAGAATATCGAGACGAGAGGACCTTGAAGGTTTTAGATTTCCCATTTTGTTGCCTTCCAAGCACCCTGTAGTTGACAGTTTGATTTTAGAAATGCATAAGAAAAACACAGGGTCTTCTGAGTTTGTTGCGTGAAAACTACTGGATTTTAGGAGGACGACGCACCGTTAAATCGACTATATCTAAGTGTGTCACCTGAAAGAAGTACAATTCCAGACCGTTCACTGTAGAACCTCCACCACTACCTTTAAATAGAGTGCGAGATGCGTCTGTGTTTGAAGTGACGGGAGTGGATATGGCGGGACCTTTGTATCTTAAAACCGGTGAGAAGGCGTGGGTGTGCCTTTTTTACGTGTGCCGTATACCGAGCTGTGCATCTTGAACTGTGTACATCGTTATCAACTCTTTGTTTTATGCAGGCATTTCGTCGATTTGTCGCGAGACGTGGCCGACCAAAGACGATGTATAGTGATAACGGGACGAACTTTGTTGGGACTCAAAACATGTTATCGCAATTGGACTGGGAACAAATTGCCAAAGAGACATTAGTGCAACGAATTACTTGGCTATTCAACCCACCCACTGCTGCATGGTGGGGAGGGTTTTGGGAGCGCTTGGTTGGTATTATGAAACAACTGTTACGTAACGTGCTCGGTCGATCATGTTTAAATTATGAAGACTTAGTAACTGTACTTTGCGATTGTGAATCGGTGATAAATTCGAGACCGCTCACTTATATTTCTAATGATCCAAACGACTTGGTGTCTATTACCCCTCTATGTTTTTGCAAGATCTAGTGGAGAGTGGTCTACCTGACTGCGATGTAGCAGACCAAATATCCCTTAATCGAAAACTGCGACACAAGCAAAAGCTTCGACATGATTTGCGAGTGAGATTTAGAAATGAATATCTTGGTCAATTAAAGGTCATAAATACAAAAGGGTCATGTCGTCCAGTTGTGTTTGGTGAAGTAGTCCTTGTTGGAGATGACAATGGGAGACGTTTAGACTGGCTTCTTGGTCGAGTCGTAGAACTCTTACCTGGCAAAGATGGTAAAACTAGATTAGTTAGACTACAAACTGCTAGAGGGCAAATGTTACGACCTATACAACGCCTTTACCCTTTAGAATGCTTGGATGTATTGAATGGAAATCCGAAGAATGACGACAAACATCCTGATATGGATAAGATTCAAGTGAAGGAGACTCCTGATGATGACTTCAGCGATCAGCACATCAGTGATGGTGAAAGTGCGGGTGTAAATTTTAAAAGCAGAGTACCCGCTAATATTACGCGTAGTGGTCGAGTGTCGCGTATGCCGAAACGATTTTTATAAACTTGACATGTCTATTTTATATTTGTATCTCATTTTATTTGTTATGTATGTACTTAATATTTCATTTTAGCGAGTCCCCTTTTGCTATAGCAAAATGTTACTCAGGTGGGAGGATGTCGAGATAACCACAGATTTGTATTTTGTAGGTATTTGTTATTTAGGGAAATTCTGCAGTCTGGTAACATCACTATACTCTTGAAAAATGCCCTAATTATAATTCTTAGTTCTGTGGATATGTTGACAGCGGAGTTTTGCAATTTTGAATGTAACCAGCTGTTTTGTTTTTAGTTTGAATAAACCTCGTGTTGTTTGTGAAACATTCATTTATTTAATATCGTTTTTTCGAACCTTCGTAGTTGGATTCAGCGGGTAGCTGTCTGCTAACACGACAACCGGCATGTTGTTTACATCTATGACCAAGAATTTTATTTTATATTTTTTTTCATTTACTACACATTTTAAAATAATTGAACCTTTCGTTTTAATTTTGTGATCACCAAATGCTACTATCGACACATTTGTTTTGACTATGTTATTTTCTATGTTTAACCTTTGAATCCAATGCCACGGTAAAACATTGCATTCTGCCCCCGTATAACTTAAATTGTATTTTTGTTTCATTTATAACAACTAACTGTTTCCACATGAACTTATTACCAGCATTACTATTAATATTATCTAATATTATTGAATCAATTGTAAATGAGTCGCTATCATCCTCATCATCAGTCTCTATATTGTTAACAACTTTGTTCCTACTTTATACAAAATTTTGATTATCAGTATACCTCTTATTATAATCCTTTACATCAATTTTCACATTTTTAGAATGTCCATCATTATTTTTAAATTTGCAACCAAGAGCAAAATGATTGAATTTATTACAAATTTTACACTTTTGTCCAAAAGCAAAACATGCACCTTTTTTATGCTTTCGTCCATATTTTAAACCATCGTAATCTGTACCTGCACTGACTTGTCTTTTATTCTTGTATTTTTTTATAAAGTTTACCTCTCGTTCACCTTGCAACCCTTTCAACTAGCCTCTGAAGCTCTACACTGGCTCTCCGTCATCTCCAACGTCAACTTTGATATCCCCAGTAACTTCTCTTGTAATTGCACATCATTCATTAATACCTATAATTATCCGGTCTCTTTATTAAGGATTCCTCCTGATCCCCAAAATTGCATGGTTTGGATAGTATCTTAAGGTTCTTCACAAAACTGTCAAAATCTTCTTCGGCTTTTTTATCTCTTGAAAAGAACACTCTATTATAGGTTTCATTATCTCGAGATTTACAATAGTTATCAAATGCCTCTATCACTTTGTTGTACTTAGTTCTATCCTCCTCTGATAATTTAAAAGTATTGAACACGTCAATAGCTTCTTCTCCCGCCACATTTAAGAAAATTGCTATTTTTCTTTTATCTTCCATGTCTTGAAGTCCTGTAGCATTCAAGTATATATTTAAAGACTGCTTGAACTTATCGTAGTTTTTACTTAAATGCTGATTAAATATTAAATTGCTTGGCGGTTTGAACGTGTGACTCATTTTTATACTAGGGCGTGGTTAACTAATCTTACTTTTAATTTCTTTATCTTCCAATTCTTACTTCTTTACTGTTATTCAAGGTAATTCTTTACAACAGCCACTTCTATATTTTTCGTGTTTTTTTTTGTACACACGTGTAAAGTGTCTATAGAAGACATTTGCTGCAAAGGAAATGTTGCGCAAATGTATTTCGTATTTTCGTACTGTTTTGGGGCAAGGGAAATAAGTGATTGTGTCGTGTTATCAGTTATAAAACATGCAAATAGCTGACTTATTGATCTAGATCAGAAGTGATCTGATCCACAGTGCAAATAGAATACTACTAATATCAGCATCAAAACAAACAATATGGCGACCGGATCCAACATTAACGATGACGTTTCCTGTGCTGCTAGCGCCATCTATGAAAATCTTCCCAAACTGCAACAAAGATAGATTAATAATTGAGAAACACCTATGTACAATAAGGATGGAAGTATATCAGTATTTATACCAGGAAGTCCTGATTTATACCTAAAACCTAACTACATTTTTATATGTACTTGGTCAGTGTTGCCAATCGTAGCGGAATTCTGCTACGGTAGCGGATTTTCAGCTCTTGTAGCGGCGACAAGACATTTTTTTTAAAAAAAAAGTAGCGGCATTTGTGTCTACCAAAAATAATATTCGACAAAAAATTGGCTGTTATCATACTCTACATTCATTCAAGGATAGCTTTATTTATATTGAGATTTTTTAAAATTTCAGTCAATTTATCCAGTTTTTTTTTAAATTAAATTAAAATCATAATATATATAATAATATGATTTCGGAGACCGGGTATTCACTGTTGAGGTGCGGGGATTCACTGCCGGTGATTTACTGTCGGGGATTTATTTGAATGCATCGTTCGAAAATATGTAATTCCCCCCGGAGAAATTTTGTCACCGAGGTTATAAAAGAGACCAACATAATATTTGCGCTTTATTTCACGTTCGATCGTTCTTGTCTACCTGCTACCATAGAGCAAGTCTTCCCGTAAAAAGTTAAAAGCAATAATGGTCGTTTATTGTTTATCATGTCTCAGGTAAGTTATTTAAAGTAGGTATAAACAAATAATAAAAATGTAACAAATAACTCAATCAAGAATTGCGTCGTAAGACTTGTGAGATTTTAATGTACGAGAGTATTTTTTATATAACATACATATAACGAGTTTTTGAAGAATGTTAATTTTTTTGTATGGTTTAAGGATACAAGTGATTCTGAAGATTTGAGCGATAGCAATGAAGCCAAAATGGTTAAACAGCGAAAAAAACAAGCAATAAAAAAACATCTTCCATTTCACCAAATTTCAGAAACTAAACCAACCCCGAGCACAAGCAAGGAAGATATGGAGGTTGAAGTGTCTGAATCTGAAGAATGGAATTCTGCTTCTACGATGTTTGGAGAAGCTAGTTCTAGCTTTAGTGTTGTCGTTAACCCCAGTGTGAGTGAATTTGAACTGCAATCGTCTATAGTAGTCAGGTAAAAACTAAACAGACTTCTCGTGTTCAACACTTTTCGAAAAAATGGTTGTCAGATCTAAAGTTACAAGGATGGATTCAAGTTGCTGAACATGACAACATGTACGCTAAATGCAGTGCTTGTGTTGTTAATTTAAAAGCCAAGTATAGTGATCTCATTAAGCATGCAAATTCAAATAAACACAAGAATGCAGTAAAAAAATTGAAGAGCTCAAAACAAGTAGATCTGATGTTAAAACACAACTTAGGCAAAGATCAGGAACACATTGATGTTGTTTGTGCAAATCTTAGAAGTGCTTTATTAGTAGTCGAACATAATTTAAGCTTCAATGTTATAGATCATATTACTAAAATTAATAAAGTAAATTTTAAAGATTCTAAGGTCGCCGAATCTTTGCAGTTAGGTCGAACAAAATGAACAATGATAATTCAAAATGTATTAGCTGACGTCATAACGAATCAGTTAAAACAACAAATTAAAGACAAAAAGGTTTCAGTACTATTAGACGAAGCTACTGATGCGAGTAATAAAAAGTTGTTATGCATTTTGATCAAATTTATCCATGGTAACGAAATTAAGACTCATCTTGGGTTAAAAGAAGTAGATTGCGACCACGGAATAGCAAAAGGTTTATACGCGCTGCTGAAACAATCTTTAACTGAATTTAATATTGAGTCTAAAAATGTCGTTGGTTATTGTGCTAATAACGCAAGTGTAATGATGGGATCAAAAGAAAGTGTGAAACAATATTTGTAAATTTGATTTTGATTTGATTTCTAACGGTTGTATTTGCCATACGATTCATCTAGTGGCAGTTTCAGCAGCGGCATGCTTACCTGAAAGATTAGAAAATTTATTACAAAATATTAGTACGTATTTTTCACGAAGCCCTAAACGCCAGTCAGTATTTGACATTTCAAGAATACATGAGGAATGACAAGTTAATAATTTTAAAGCCAAGTGCAACCCGTTGGTTAGCTTTGTCTAAATGCGTAGATAGAATTCTTGAAATGTGGGATGTCTTAACGGAATTGTTCAGATTAGCGGACTTTGAACGCGAATCTGAAGTAGCAAAAATAAATATACAATGAATTATGCAATCCTATTACAAAAGCTTATGTTGTTTTTAAAATAATTTTACCAGTTTTTAAACAATTTAATGCATTCTTCCAATCAGAAAAAAATATTAACTCCCTTTATATATTTAGAATGTTTGAGATTTTTAAAAACATTAGGAAGCAATTTTTTGAAAAAAAGACTATATTTCTGATCAAATTGTCAATTTAAACACCCTTCATCCTCACTGTATTTTGCCACTTGAGGCTATAAAGGTCGGATCGTCAACTTCCGATTTAATAGCATCATTTGACAAGAATTTAAAAGAACAATTTTTATTTAAATGTCTTGCTTTTTACCAAAAAGCTTTTCAAGAATGTTTAAATCGATTCCCTTTAAATAACTTTTTTAAAAATTTAAATTTTATTCAAATATACAATATGTTGTGGATATATTGGTGATTACAAAATTAGTTCATTAAATAACGTAAACATGTATCTTTATTGACAGAATCGACAGAAGTACAAAAAAAATTAAAACACAGGAGAAAATATGAAAAGGGTTATGGCTGCGCCATCTAGTTACAAAGTGTCAAACTATTATTATGTATGGTTCACATTATTTTAACACCCTCACTTATTAAAACATTAAATCGAAGTAAAAGGCAATATTGAACAATATTAATTTGATTTTCTTACATATTTAAAAATCAAATACAAAAAATAAACACTTATTTAATTTTTAATACTCAATGAGACCCATACCTTTGGTATAGAATGAATGTTTCACTCTCGGTACAGTCTTAGTAAGCGAATCTGCCACCATTAAGTCGGTTGGAATGTATTCTACACGAATAGTAGAATCTTCGACTTTTTCTCGAACAACATGATGACGAACATCGATATGTTTTGTTCTAGCCCTAAATCCATCCGATTCAGCCAATTTGATAGCACTTTGATTATCGCAACCAATTTTAACAGAATCAGTTTTTAATTCGGCATCAAAATCATGGCCAAATTGTTTTAGCCACATCACTTCCTGGACGGCTGACGATAGTGACATATATTCAGCTTCAGTACTAGATGCAGCGACAGTAGGTTGACGTTTACTGTTCCATGATACGGCGCCATTGCACATTTTGAAAACGTATCCAGTGCAAGAACGACGTTTAACAACATCGGAAGCCCAATCAGCATCCGTATACCCATTTAATTGCTGATTTCCAACCTTTGAATAAACAAGCTTCAAATTAATTGACCCTTTTAAGTACCTGATGATTCTTTTCACTGCCTTCCAATGTTGAATTCCAAAGTTCGAGTTGAAACGGCTTACATCATTTACGGCAAATGCAATATCGGGTCGAGTTCCCTGGGTTAGATAGAGTAGACTGCCAACTGCTTCCACATACTCAACGATAATTTAATGTTGGGATCACTCGGTGTAGATATCGGGTTGCATTCATTCATGTTGAATCGATCCAAAATCTCTTTAATGTAGGTCGATTGATCCAGACTTATATCTCCATTTTCATGCCGAGTTATACGTAGCCCAACACAATTACTTGCAGCACCCATGTCCTTCATTTTGAAAGCACCAGACAATGACTTTTTAATTTCATATCTTTTCTCAGCATTCTTCCAAAAAATTAATATGTCATCGACGTATATAGCCAAAATTACATCAAGATCATTGGTGAAATAAACACACGGTTCGACAAGAGATTTACGAAGTCCAAAAGATTTCAGCGTGCGTTCCAACTTTTTGTTCCATTCACGTCCACTCTGCTTCAAGCCGTAAATGGCCTTTTTTTACTTGCACACCCTGTTGCTTCCATCTCCAAACCCGTCTGGTTGTTCCATGTATATTTCCTCTGACAAGTCACCCTGTAAAAAGGCGGTGACAGCATCCATCTATCTGATCAATATTCATGTCCAGTTTAACAGCCAGTGCAATCAAGTAACGAATAGATGCGTATCGCACTACAGGAGAATATGTTTCGTTGTAGTCTATTCCGTACTTTTGTGAACAGCCTTTGGCAACCAATCGCGCCTTATAACGGAGAATTTCTCCAGCATCGTTACGTTTGGTTTTATAAACCCATTTTGATTTGGTGGGTCTTCGACCCGGTGGGAGTTCGACTAACTCCCAAGTATCATTTTCAGCCAACGATTCCATTTCCATAGTCATAGCTTTCGTCCATTGTTCTCTATCGATGCAAGTGGTCGCATCATTGATCGTGATGAGATCAATTACGTCATCATCTAGTGTCAAATATGAAACATATTCATCACGGATCACTGGTCTTCGCACTCTTGCCGGTCGTTGCAACCGCAATGACCCTGGAGATTGAATATTAGCTTCAAAATCCGGATCGTTCACTAGGGTTCGTTCACCGTCATCAATTTCATCAGCGTCCTCAAATGCCTCATTTGACCGGATACTCACATTATTGTCTGCAGGTGAATCTTCAGCAGATTGACTATCACCGTTTAATTCAACCCTCACTGAATCTGAACCATTTGCATTGACTGTAACAGGATTCACTGAATTTTCAAGAAATACAACATCTCTACTGATGGTAATCTTCTTGGTAACAGGGTTAATACATCGGAAACCTTTCACATTGTTATCGTAGCCAACAAAAATCAATTTTCTTGATTTCGGATCCAATTTAACTCTATTTGCCTTTGGCACGTGTACCATAACAGGTGATCCAAATATTCGCAATTTACCCAAGTCAACTTTCTTGCCAGTCCACATTTCTTCTGGCGTTTTATCAATCAGAACGGAGCTCACGGACCTATTCATTATGTAGACTGCAGTGTTCACTGCTTCACCCCAATATGGTTTGTCCAAATCGGCATCAAAAAGCATACACTTTGCCCGTTCAATGATCGTTCTGCAACACCATTTTGCTCAGGTGTGTGCACACTTTTCCGTTTTCATCAATCAAAGTCCTTTTACAATACTCAGTGCCATTGTCGCTACGTAACACTTTGATTTTCTTTCCAGTTTGATTCTCAGCAAAATTCTTGAATTCTTTGAATGTTTCCACAGCATCGGATTTATTTTTGAGCAAATATACAAAAACTTTTCTGGTAAAATCATCAATAAACGTGATAAAGTATTTAGCGCCACCTATGGTGCGTGTCTCACACTCGCATACGTCCGAATGAACCAAGTTGAGAACCTCCGTTGATCGAGTTCCTACATTCATAAAAGGTTTTCGAGTTTGTTTACCTTTGCAGCAAATCTCGCATTTTTTTCACTTCATCGCCATTTCCACTGAATTTCACTCCATCGACAATGCCATTTCGCATTTTATACAAATCGGAATGATTTAAGTTTGCATTATAAATTGTGCATCCATCTTTGTCAAAAACTACTATATTGTTATTTTCCACTATTTTCGAAACCGATAATAAATTCGCTGCTAAATTTGGAACATGCAATACATTTTTCACTTCAATGTCTTTTTCATTTACACTCAGCATAACTTTTCCAACATGCGATCAAGAAAGTTTCGCACTATTCGCAGTTGAAATTTCTTTTATACTCGTTTCCTTTGTTTCAACCAACAAATTTTCATTTAATGTCATATGTTGCGAGGCACCACTGTCAATCAGCCTTATGCTGTATCACTTACGTTAAATATAACGTAGTTATCCGCGCTGTTATGTTATTTTCTCAAAACTGGTATGTTGTATCACATTTAACGTTACAACTCATAACGTATTACATTCAGCCTTATGCTGTATCACTTACGTTAAATATAACGTACTGTTATCCGCGCTGTTATGTTATTTTCTCAAAACTGGTATGTTGTATCACATTTAACGTTACAACTCATAACGTATTACGTTATCACCCTACGTTATTTGTGAACTTAACGTACCCGATTTAACATCCAGATTTTACATGCAGTTATAAGTTAACGTACGAAATTTTAGGTGTGTAGCGCGAATAAAATTTGTTCCTTTAAAATTTTAATAAAATTGTTTCGTTCCAAACAATGGAATTTCAAAATCTTATGTGTTTGGAGTTATTAGAACAACTGGAAAATGCAAATGAAAGGTGAAATTCTTTTTCGTCGATAAATAAAAAAAATGAGGTTATCAACTTTTTTTAAATAGAAACCAGGAGAGGATACAGAGAAGAATCTTACGCGACAGCAGTGTGCTTTCAAGTTGCCAGAAAATACATTTCAGAAAAATTTTCGGTTATCTAGAAATTCTGTACATGTAATCGATGTTTTGAGGCCACATTTACAAGACGGCCAAAAAATAAATGCTTTGTCTGTTAAAATGAAAGTGAGTCAACAAATAACAATTACTTATTTTCTATGTTATTATGAATATTTTTAGATTTTAAGTACAGTTGCTTTTTTTGCAACTGGCAGCTATCAAAGATGTGTTGGTCAAAATTTTCATCACGCTGTCGAACATTTCCGCATGAGCACGATCATTTCAGAAATAACTTACGCATCTATCTACCTTTGATAAATTCACCTTCCGCCACTGTTCAGTACTTTTAGGAGGTCCATTACCGGTGGCATTTTGTCTTCGAGAGAACTCTTGCCATAAATAATTTATTTTATTTATGTCTAGGTTTTGTTTTTCCCCTAATAAAAACTTGGTTTTGTTCTAAAAAATCTGTTAAATCCTCGTATTGTTTTCTAGTAGTTTTTTTTAAGCGTTGAGCCATTTTGAGCCGACACAAACTACCTACAGCAAAATAACAAAACCAAATCAGAGACAAAATGAAATTATTTTCATTCTCCGTTTCATGCGCATGCGGCGCGTCATTCAATTCATATTCTCTCTAACTCATATTAATTTCGTATAGCACTATCTCCCTTTAATGAAAGTATACTTTCTTCCCTTTTAACAGCTCAAACATAACATACGCGATAACGTATACGTTAAAAGAATGATACAGCATGCCAGGTTTTAGACGTTACGTTATCAGACCTGTTAAGTCCATACGTTATTTTCAGATAACGTACATGTGTTAAATATAACGTACGTGATACAGCATAGGGCTGAATATACCAATCGTTCGAACTCACTTCGTTTGATTTTGATAGTAGAACTGCGTGGAAAGTATTTTTTTGCCTGCAAATCAACTTTTTCACTCTTTGTCGGACACTCATTCGCAAAGTGGCCGCGCTGTTTACACTTAAAACATTTAACATTATTTTTCGAGGAATTTTTTGCAGCATTTCCATTCGATTTCTTAAAATTTTTCTTGCCGAAAAATGCACTTCAACTAGTAGATTTGTCTCCAACTGAATCAAGCAATTTAGTTTTTATTGTGTCAGCTGTGATGGCCATTCCGCAGTTCTCCAGTCCCATAATCATTGGCTCATAATTTTCTGTTAAGCCTTTGAGCAAAATAACACCAAGCCATTCGTCACTCACTGGAAATCCAATTCCACCCTGGTGGAAATAGTTTCTGCCAATAATCTAATTTAGTCTTGCAGTGTTCTGAAAAACAATTCCAGAAGAATGAGTAAGTCTAAAAAATTCTGAAACATTCTGAAAAAGTATGAAAAGATCTATGTAAAACTTACTAATCATTTTAAAGACTGCATTTTTACAAGTTTTTGGACTCTTCTAGAATACTTTTTCAGAATTAATCAGATCTTTCATGAAAATTTAGCTAAAGTAAAAGTAAGACTTTTTCAGAGTTAATCAGTAAAATTTAAAACATTTCAGATTTTCGAAAAATTATTTACTGTAGGTTTTATCATATTTATTACTTCTCGTAAGGAATATAAAAACTTGATAGGAGGAGGGTTATTAGTAAAAAAATATTAATGTTTATATTCTATACATTTTTAAATTTTATTTACAGATTTTTTTTGATAATTAATTACGGTTAAAATATACAAACTGTTTTTATTAAATAATTACAAGACGATAATTATTATTATTATAATATATATATAATACAAAGTATTTCAGATAAAGTTGGATCGTTTGGATCATGATGCACAGAGCATTCTTGATTTTTATCATTAGTAGCAGCATTAATTTCATTTCCAAAAATTCCAAATCTTGCACCGCCAAAGCCGTTGCTGGTAAAACAAGTGGGCATGCATTATTATTAATGTTCACATAACTCCGGATATATCTGTACTTTTTACAATATTTTCGATTGGACATACGTGCTTTTGTTTATATCGATATAATCCTAACAATCAACACTACACTATTATTTTATAAACGAACACAAAACACGAACACCTCTTCTACATTAGCTGTTGTCATCATAGATAAAGTTGGCATCATACGTGGAACGTAGAAGTGAAATTGAAAGTGGGGTGATGGCATGCGCAACAATGCATCATTCGATTTAGGATGGCCAATCAGAACCCCTGATTATGACTGACTAGACGCCACAGAGAACCTCTGTGTAGTCTGTGCTAGACGCGATAGACTTATGGTTTTAGAATAAATTGTGTATTAATATTGTATGTTTTATTACGTGTATTTCTTAAATGTTTTTGAAATATTTTGTACTATATATATTTATTATTAGTATTAATTAAATATTCTCGAAATAGTTTATATTATATTTATCTTAAAAGTATTTCGTTAATATTTCTTAAAATCACTTGTATTATATAACATTTTATTAAGTTTATTCCTTAAATGTTTTTGAAATAATTTGAATTATATGTATTATATTAAGTATTTCCTAAATGTTTTTGAAATATTTTGTATTATATATTTATTTGTAAGTATTTCTTTGTATTATATATATTATAATAATAATAATTATCGCCTTGTAATTATTTAATAAAAACAGTTCGTATATTTTAACCGTATATAATTAATTATTAAAAAAAATCTGTAAATAAAATTTAAAAATGTATAGAATATAAACATTAATATTTTTTTTACTAATAAACCCTCCTCCTATCAAGTTTTTATATTCCTTACGAGAAATAATAAATATGATAAAACCTACAGTAAATAATTTTTCGAAAATCTGAAATGTTTTAAATTGTACTGATTAACTCTGAAAAAGTCTTACTTTTACTTTAGCTAAATTTTCATGAAAGATCTGATTAATTCTGAAAAAGTATTCTAGAAGAGTCCAAAAACTTGTAAAAATGCAGTCTTTAAAATGATTAGTAAGTTTTACATAGATCTTTTCATACTTTTTCAGAATGTTTCGAATTTTTTAGACTTACTCATTCTTCTGGAATTGTTTTTCAGAACACTGCAAGACTAAATTAGATTATTGGCAGAAACTATTTCCACCAGGGCATTTAACTTATTCGCCGTTTCGACTATCTGGCTAACATAGCTCATCATAGAATCACAAATTTCTAACTTTGTCGATGTTAATTTTCGTAATAGTCCGATTTTTCTCACTAAACCACTATCTTCATACAATGTTTTTAGTCGCGACCAAATAGCGGATGCCGAATTTTCAGTCTGTATGTGTACATACACTGATGGATCGACACTTAAAGCTATTTTTGCTTTTGATTTTCTTAACTTCTCGGCGTTTGTTTCATAATCACTATGATCTGTCGCTAGAATGTACTTATCCCATCCATTAAAGTCTAGAACATTTCTTATAGCAAACTGCCAGGTGTGATAATTCTCGCTGCCAGTTAATTTATCAATATGTTCATCGCGAGCCGCCATTGCATCACTGTCCATCAACACTTGTTCATACGAAATTTAATTATTAAATTATTCAATCGAAGATATTACCAAAATATTACTTCTAAACACTTGAATACCATTTAAACTGAACTTTTGACCTATCTGGGCCCATAACCTGTTGTGGATATATTGGTGATTACAAAATTAGTTCATTAAATAACGTAAACATGTATCTTTATTGACAGAATCGACAGAACTATAAAAAAAGTTAAAACACAGGAGAAAATATGAAAAGGGTTATGGCTGCGCCATCTAGTTACAAAGTGTCAAACTATTACTATATATGGTTCACATTATTTGAACACAATGCTCTGAACCAGCTGTATATACTGACATAAAATGTGTGGCTAAAAAAATAAGTCCTAATAATGTCGACAATTGCACGAAGGAAAGCAATCAGTTAAAAATTTATTTTTCTGAAGAAGAAAAGCCAAATTTTCCAAAAGATACTATAGAGTTTTGGAGAAATTTATGTACTTTAACAAATTTTAACGACGAATATATTTTTAAAAAATATTGCCGAACTAGCTCTTATTATTTTGCGCATTCCACACGGGAATGCTGATGTTGAAAGGATATTCTCTAATATTGCTGATATTAAAATAAAAAAAGGAATAAGCTTTCAACATCGCTTTTTGAAGCTTTACTTCGAATAAAAGAGGATCTGTATGGCAAGAAATTGTGTTGCCATAATTATACTTTTACAAAGGAACACTTGAAAAATACAACATTAAAATGTATACTTTTAAAAAATAGTTTTTAAAATTATGATTTTTGTTTTATATGTATGTATAGTGATTCATATAATATATTTTTTTGTTGATATTAAGTTGTCGCTGTGTTTTATTTAAAAGCAAAAATATCTCTTTTTTTCCCCTGTGTGCAAAGAATAATTTGAATTTATAAATTAATATTTTTACTCTCTTTTTATTATAGAAAAGGTGGGTTGGCGGTTTTGTAACACGTAGCGGAATTATGGGCCCGCGGTAGCGGTGGGATGCGCTAAACGGTTGGCAACACTGCTTGAATTTCTGTTCTGTGTTCTGTGCTTGTTGAATGTCTTGTGGTTTGGTTGTTTTTGGTGTTACATGTCACATATGTGCCTAAAATTCCTAATTCTTAATTAAGAAATGGACAAATCTAAAAAATTGGTTGAATATCTTGTAGTTGATACTACAGCTTTTATCCAAAATGTCCCTTTACAGGTTTGTTTTAATTTCTAGGTTTAACATACTTTTTAATTCCCTAAATATAACCTATAAACAAATGTCATGCATGCATAAATAATAATTGGCTGCGTTCATAAAAAAAAAACAATTTGAGAAGCGAACTATGATGAATCAACAACATGTTTCAATTCTTTGGAACGGTCATATAATCTTTATATGGAATAGCTGGTATTAATCACAGAACAAAGTAAGATGTACTTTTGACAAACTTTAAGATCCCTTTTTACTACATACCTGTTTGTAAAGCATTGTGGACCTCAACAGAATTCACATCATAATTTATACCATTAAATGAACAAACCACATATTTTGATTTCCTTGGTTCCTCATTTTTTGAAATCTGTTTCAATTTTGAGGCGAAAGTAAAATATGCAAAACAGCGACTGATCCATAAACATTTCATGGATCACTGTAAAACAAGACATTCAGGTAAGAAATCTGAAACTGCTTATTTTTATGAACGCAGCCATTGGCACCACATTCATGTTTTAAATCAATATTTGATTTATAGGATGTTGCAGAAAACATGGTAACTTGCCCAGAAGTAGTAGCAGAAATAACCAATAAAAGGCAATTGAGGCGCTTAGTTGTTCTTCCTTATGATTTAATCGTAAAGGAAGTTTTTCCTGAAAACATTAAAATTGTTACAGATTTTTCAAAAAAAACTGGTGACTATCCAAGTTTGTCAGCCACAGACATAAAAATTATGGCTTTAACATATCAACTTGAAAAAGAGAAAGTTGGAACAGATCACTTACGATTAGAACCAGTTATGCAAAAAGCTGTGTTCACAACAGTTACTGATATTACTCTGGATGTTACAGGTTTCTTTTTTGCCAAATAAATCAAAAAAATATGTTGAAAATGCAGAATACAATGGTGAACAAAATAATAAATTGCCAAAAAATGTCAATTCGCACAATATATCAGAAACTGATGAAAAATTGGCTAAGAAATTTGAAATATTGGAGTGTACAGATGTTACTAATCTGGAAGAAACTGGCACAGGTGATGTTTTAGTTTCTGTACAAGATAAGAGTACTGATGAGTATGAAACTGATGATTCAGAGGATGATACTGGTTGGATAACTCCCTCCAATGTTGAAGTAGCCAAGAAACAAACAAATTCATTGTTAATGGAAGAAAAGCATGCAACTGTTGCTTGCATGACAACAGATTTTGCGATGCAAAATGTTCTTCGACAAATGAATTTAAATGTTTCTGCTCTAGATGGTCGCATAATTACGCAATTACGTACATATATATTACGTTGTTATACATGCTTTAAAACAACTAGCATTATGTCAAAAAAATTCTGCCCTAAATGTGGCAATAATACTTTGAAAAAAGTAGCTGTGTCGTTAGATGAAAATGGAAAGATGCAAATACACATCAACTCAAGAAGACCTTTAACTGCAAGAGGAAAAAAATTTAGTTTACCAAGAATAAAAGGTGGTAAACATCCTAACAACCCTGTTCTTGTCGAAGATCAACCCATGCCAGATAATAGACCAAGTAGGCTAGCAATCACAAAGAATAATCCACTTGATGATGACTACATTGCTGGTAATATAATTAATTTTAAAACCATGATTTACTTTTAATTTGTAACGATAGCGAAGTTTAATCAAAAAAAAATCTTTCATGTTAGGATTTAGGCAAGGGGTAAATAATGCTACCAATACGTGTATAAAATAATGACAATCAGCTACAGGCATAGATAAGTGTTGACATATAATTTGAACAACCCCATAACTTCTTGTTCTTTGTTAATATAAGTTTTAACTCTTTTTCAGAAAATTCCAAGTATGTAATCAAAAAAACAATCGAACGTCTAAGACAGAAAATACAGATTAAACTTATGTGTTTTAAATTGAACATCCTGTATATTTTTATGAATTTGGGTAAATTTACCTTCTGATTTTAAAAATATATTATTGTTATGTAGATTCCATAGTTTGTGAGATATTTAATGTTAAAAATAATTGATATCTATCTATCTATAATTGGAATAGTTAATCAGGCAAAAACAATTTTTTTCTGCCATATGATTTTTGATAGGCACGTAGCTAGGATTATTTCACCGGGTGGGCCAGAGGTAGATCAAAATTATGTTTGATGGCCTTAAGAATTTGATTAATAATAATATAATGGTTGGAGGACTGTCTGACATCGCATAAGTGGAAAAAAAACTTTCTAATTAAATATTCAAAGTTACAAGCAAATAATTTAAATACATACCTAATACAAAGTAATTCTTTTATTGTGAGATTAGTCTATAACTAAGTTGTAATGAAACACACTCTCTCCTCTTGTGGAATCTTGTAGTGGACAAGCTTCTCAAGACACTTAGCAGAAAATAATTTACCATCCAAGGCTATGCTGACATATAGTCATCATAGTAAGGAACTAATGTTATCCTACTCACCAGGAGAAGAAACCTAGGGGTCAAACACCTCTAAAACCCCTAGGTGAAGAAATAGCAATCGGGTGGTAAACTCTCTTGGAATCATGATTAACTCCAAACTTACCTAGAACTAGCACTAGCCACTAACTAAAATATTTATTTTATTTAACACAAGAATGATTATTTGAATTGATAGTTAAAATTATTTATTAACAAATATTATATATTAATAATACAAGTTGACAAGTTGAATCGTCACGTCAGAATGCCTGTGGCAGCGCAGCTCTCGAGGTTTTGTGAACAAGGGGTTCGTTCATCGGGTGTCCTCGGTGGTGTTCGTCACTGGTAGTACAGGGTAGGTTGCTTAGATAACACCTCCCTTGCTAGAGGGAAGTTTTATTTGGGACAAATAAAACTTTTGGTCCTTGATGCACGTTGTCCCTCGATTGACTTTGAATTGGGGTAGTCTCCGGTGGGGTAGGCCGATTAGGTCTCCATTTCTTAAGTCGATAAATGGCAAAGACTAAAACAGATATAAGAATAATATAAAGGGGTGCAGTCCAGTAATGGGCTGTCTCGATATTTTTCTCCAATTGAATAGGCCCTATAGCTTCCTGTTCTTTCTTGAGCGTATGTAATTTATCTAGGGATACATCTTCTAGTTTGAGTTTCCTAGTTCTGTTGACCTGTGTTTTAGTTGTTTTTATTTCTGGTAATAGTAGGGGTTGTCCTTTGATAGTTTCCTTTTCGTTTGAATAAATATATTCGGTTGTTTTAAAACTGTATTTTGGAGGTAAATTGAACAAATATGTACCTTGTAAGACGGTGAAATCTGTTGTTTTACAAGTGGTTTGGATTTTCGTTTCATTTGGGGAAATGCCTATATAGTAGGATTCGGTAATTTGCTCAATGATGGAATGCATTGGTTTTACTGGAACCTGGGTGCATGTGTTGTTTTCTTGACTAAGCTGTAATGGTTGGAATATGCAATCATCTTGTCTCAATCCATCGATTAATGAACTTTCTTGGCAATAATATTCTCCATCGACTTCTTTGCATGGTGTCGGCTGGTATTGGTAAAAGTTTTCGCTCATAGCCAGGTAGATGTTGGAAGGAATTATGATGGTATGATTCGGGGTAGGTATTGAATATAAGTGATAGTATGAGAAACGTTCAGGGTGTATTATTGGAAATTCTAGTGCAAATATTATTTTATGTTCCGAATAGTAAGCCTTTACTTCAACTATTTCGTAGTACTTGTGAATATCAATTTTACTTATATATAGTAATTGTTCTACAGGGTGATTATTTGTTAAAGTATTTATGATAGATTCTAGTTTATCAATTTTAACAATGCTGTGATATAGGGTATTTAATTTTGCGAAAGTTATAGCGTTTTCTATGTCGGTTAGTAGTTGAATTATAATATTTAAACTTAGATTTAGTTGATCCAAGATATTTTTGACTTGTAAATAATCATTGAATTTGAACATAAATTTATTAAGATCTTTTCTAATAGAATTTATACCATCTGCAATGACATTTTGATTGTGTAAAATTAAACTTATTGAATGATTGAAATTATCAATTATTTTTGTAGTAAGAGAAATTTCTTGATTTAGTTTATTGGCTATATCATTTTGGTTTTTTTGTAAGTTATGTATTGCCTGGTTAAATCTATCGGCATCACCTTGGTATAGGTTACCAGATATGCTTTTTATTATATTTCCTAACCCGTTTATTAAACCACGTTTTTGTCTCTTAATAGGGTACACTGATGTAAACTTTTGTTGAACTATTTTTAATTGAAAAAGTATTGCTGCATTAAAATTTTCTAGTGCCAGAAAATATGGGTGACTCAACCCGTCATTGATTGCCTTTGTTATTTGACTATATTGGATTTTTAAAATGTTAATTTCACTCTCTATAGGTTTTAAATTGAGATAATGTAAAAATGTGTGAATACTTGTTTTTATTTTTGCAGTACTTAGCTTGAAGGGTAGGATACCTGGATTTTTTTGAGAGGTTAGTTACCTTTACTTCCTGAAGGCTTGCCAGTGTTATCAGAGACATTCTGTAACAAAGGTTGCTTAATAAGTTTAGGACGTTTAATACTGTGTTTAGATATAGCTACAGATTTATCAGTCGATATTGATTTAATATTTTGTTCTAGTATGGTTTCAGGGGTGTACTTGGGTAATAGTTTGTTTCTGGGGGTAATTTTTTTATAAATTTTTGTTTGAGGTTGGATATCTAATTCTTTTTTCTCTAGATTCATTACGCTTACTAATAATTTTCTCTTTTTGTTCTTGTGATTTGTCATGAATTTGTTGATAAGATTAATTTTGTTTTTTCTTTGTGGTTTTCTATGTAATTGTTTAGTAAAATATTGGTTACGTCTATGTCAAATGGATCTTTTGTATCCAAGTGACCATTAATAATATTTACAGGCTTTTGTTTTGTTAAAGAATGATAGCTATTGTTGTATCCCAGTATTGCATAAGGCATTAAATTTATTATAGATTTTTCATTGGGCTGTTTCGATTTTAAAATGGGAAAATGTTCTGTGAGTGTAGAATGAAATCTTTCAATATTCCCATTACTTTGCGGATTTAGGGGGGTTGTATAATGAATGTCGATATTGTGTAATTTAAGAAATTCAGACATAAGATTATTTTTAAATTCGGGTTCTGCTATTATTTTAAGTGGTGTACCGTGATGTGCCATAAAAATTAAAAGGTTCTTAATTATATTTATTGCGTTCGGCGTTTCTAAAGGATATGCTTGTCCATATTTTGAAAATGAATCTATAATAGTTAGAAATTTTTGATTCGAAGCCTGAAATGTATCAACGTGTATTATTTCAAATGGTTTTTTTGCTGTAGGTGTTAGTGAATATTTTTGTTTTATCGGGTTGCGGTCATACTTATTGATTTGACAGATATCGCAATTATTTATTCTGTTTTCTACGTCTGCGTTTAAGGCGGGCCAATAATAATTTTGTTTAATTCTCTGTAATGTTTCAGGTATTCCACGATGATTAGTTTTACCTTCATGGTGATGGGTAATAATTTGTTGTTGTCTGTGTTCGTCAGTTATGTCTTCTAGAATAAAGTTACATTTGACTAGTTTATAACTTGAATTTTTGAAAGTATCTTATAATATTACAAATTTCTGGATAGAATTCGTCAGATTTGAATAATAAAGCGTATGTTAATTTGGGATCTAAATAATCTTTTAGAAAATTTATTATTTCTGGTTTAAGTTGAGATTTGTCTATATTTGCCAGGATTCTTTTTTTATTATTAAATAAATGTTTTATTTTTACGCGTTTGTAAAGTTCCTTTTCAGAATATAAAAGAAATTCTATGATTACTTGATTATTATAGAGGTTTAATGGTTTTTCTGATATTTGAATCATTTGGACAGGATTTTCGATACTTGTGTGGACAATATGGTTAGACTGGTTTTCGCCATTGTCTGGTGTTTGGTCAAGATTAATTGTTGTCGGTGCATTATTGTTATGAAATTTAAACAAATGAAATTTTAAATTTTGCTCTGTCAAATTCTTTAAAGCTAGGAATAAGCATACAGTGTGTTTGTTTGCTTTGCGAAAAAAATTGTCGAAACTATAAAGGGTTCCTCGAAAATACAATTTGAGTAATAATTTTCGGCAATAACGGGATTAATAAAAGATTTTGTCTTCTTGATATTCTTGATTTCCATCATATTCTATGTACTCTTGATATTTGTGTTCAGCGTATTGCCGCATTTCTTGAGTGTTTTCGTGTTCAATATTGAATAATTCTTCTGATGTGAAATTCGGCCTACTAGATGGGCCAGCTTGTGTATGTAAATCTCCTGTAAATTGATTTGTTGGTCTTCTAAACGTATTTCTCGTTGAAATACTCATGGGCGTGCTTTTCGCTTGGTGTTGGCTATTTTGTCCGGGTTTCCATACATTTTGTGGTCTTCCAAAAGTTTGTTGATTCGTGGGGAACCTGTGTTGTGGGTAGTTTGTTCTTGGTTGCACGTTTATAGGCCCGGTGGGGAATTTCGGAGCTTGGAAATTATGCGATTGGAAATTTGGTTGCGCGAACCACGGCGCGTTATTAAAAGGATTTGAAACAAAATAATTTTGAGGCCGTGGACTTTGTTGAATTATGGGTTTTTTTATTTTCGATTGGTTATTATTAGAAATATGTGATCTCTGTAAATATCTGATATTATTTTCCTCTACAATATATTGCATAGCGGTTGCCAAACTGTTGGGCCGCATAGCCCTAATTGTACTGCCTAATGGTTCTCTTAAACCAGCTAAAAATGTTACAAGAGCTTGTTGTATGAAGAAATTTCTCTTATTAATTTTTATGATTATCAATAGTGTGAATTTCAATATAATTGCAAATGATATTTAAGAGACATTACTTTTTCATACAATTGTTGCGGACTTTCGCCTGATTGTCTTAAATTAACTAAATCTCTATTTAAACTATTTTCATCGCGCTGATCGCCAAAATTTTGAGTTAATATGGACTTTACGTCGTCCCATGTAATAGCCCCATAAATTGAAATGACTTCACGTGCCCTACCTATTAATCTACTTTTAAAGCCCTCAAATAGTAACAAATTTTGCATACACCCTGGGTCTGTTTCATTGTAATAAATAGTTAAGAAAGTTTGTGATATTTTTAAAAAGTTATATAATTCACAAGGGTTACCATCGAATGGCGAGATTATATTTGTTTTTTAAATCAAAACTTGGTGGAGTTGGAGGCATTATGCAACTATTTATTTTACGTGTAATAGAATTATTATAAATACTATAGTTTGTTTCTTCTGCAGAACAATTATCTGTTTTACTTGTACCAGTATAATTGTCTTTTATGAAGAAATTATTTTTACTTGAATTATTGTAAAGGTTTAATATTACAGAATTTAAAATTGCAATTTTCAGTACTTTCGCTCGATGTGTTAATTATTTATTAGCAAATATTATATATTAATAATACAAGTTGACAAGTTGAATCGTCACGTCAGAATGCCTGTGGCAGCGCAGCTCTCGAGGTTTTGTGAACAAGGGGTTCGTTCATCGGGTGTCCTTGGTGGTGTTCGTCGCTGGTAGTACAGGGTAGGTTGCTTAGATAACAGGCGGCAAAGGTCCAGCCTTTTCCTTTTATGAGCCTCTGTTAAAACTTGTATGGGTAATATTTTGTATGGTCTGTAGCTGTTATTTTTTAACGTACGTTGGATTTTGGAACAACTTTTACCTAATTGTTCGATTGCATTATTTATACTACATTCAGAATTTTCTAAAAAAATAATACAATATTTCAAAAAAGTCTATTCGCGAATAAATATGGATGGGCTTACCTTCGAAATGAAGCAGTATATCTAGCTGTTCTTCCTGGTTTGCTTGAACTATACGCATTTTTCTACTAAAACTGGAGGTATTATTCATCTTTCGGTAAATATATGAACGTATTTTCTGATGGTGTTGGACGGTTTGGATACAACGACCTATGCTCTTTTTGCTGCACGTTTATTTTTGTATATAACAAGTAAATATTTGGACTTTTTCTTCCTCACTGTAAACCATTTTGATTATTTCATTAAAGAAATGTCACTTATCAAACATAATAGTTGTCACTGTCATAGCTCACTTTAATAATTTTAACTTTTGCATATTTACAGTAACTAGTTTAACTAAGATAATCGACGTTTAATAACTCAAAAACGGTATATGGTAGCGGTAACATTTAGTATATTTTTGAAATCAGGAACAAAGGATCATTCCAAAACAATAATATACAGGGTGTCCCATTTAAAAAAATATTGTTTTTTGTATCCCCTGAAATCTGCACGCTACTGTACATTTGATAGCATTTTAACATTCAGTCATAATCACACACTTTTATTTAAAACTTTTTTTCTATAGGCAATAATAACAATTATAAGAGGTGGGTAATTTATAATGAATAACCCTATACAAAATATTTTTTTCCTCATAGTGTTTGATAAAACTTTGGCGTGTTCAGTAAAAATATATCATTTACTGATTGTTATATAACTACTTTAATGGTTCTTTTTTTCAATGGCTTGTTTTCTTTGTAATACAGGGAACTAATCATAAATGTAATGATTACAATTTAAATTTAAATTAGGGTTATTACTATTAGCATCAAAACAGTTTCTACATATAAATTCTTTAGACTTGCAATCTTTTGTATTATGAGAACCGGTACAAGATAAACACTTCCCTTCTACTTTACAGTCTCTTGTCATATGGTTAAAATCACCACATCTAAAACAACGCGTTACCCTCACATGTTGTAACTGTACCATACACCATCTAATACTTATGTTGTTTTTTCTATATATTTTTTAATGCCATTGGATCGCATTTCACAATCAACATAAACGTTTTCATCTTTTTCACTAATTTAACTTCTCATTCCAACTTATCATGAATCAAAAAACCATTTTGCTTTAGAATCATTTGCTTGAACTCCTCCGCTGAAAACGCATCATCAGTGCCGACAATTTTAATTTTTCGAGTTGGTATTTTTATATTATATTCAGTTAAGTTCTGTTCAGCTTCCTTTTTTAACTTTTCCAACACCTCTTCAGATCTGCACTCATTAACAATTCCTCTTTTCGATTTCCCATATTTTTAATTCCTACTTCTAAATCAGATGGATTAATAAATTTCTGAATAGCTTCTTTAGTTTGTATACTTTTCTGTTGGTTTTTCGGTTTAATCACTACTACCTCCCGAGCCGCTTCTGAGTAGCTTTTTTGTTCATATCACACCTCTTATTTTGTATTTCAATGACATTTTTTATCTGATTTTGATCCATTATATTTTTTTAAGTTAATCTATCACATTACTTTTTAAATCAACACAAGTCTGTAATTTCTTTATTTCTGAAGAAACAACTTCTTATATTTTATAGAGTGGAATGAAAAATAATAACGCTGAAAATTTTTTTGCTAATTATTACTAACTTTTACAAAACTTATCACATATAAGTATAACATATATCTTTTTAAACAATTATTTTCCCGGCTATTTGCCAAAACGCTGAAACTTGGATTGCAAAAAATATAATATGCACATTATGTTCAGTGCGACTGATTTAATAATTACACATATATATATATATATATATATATATATATATATATATATATATATATATATATATATATATATATATATATATATATATATATATATATATATATATATATATATATATATATATATATATATATATATATATATATATATATATATATATATATATATATATATATATATATATATATATATATATATATATATATATATATATATATAAAACGCTAAAAGCAGAAACACGTGTCAGTGGATGTTTGAAAGTTTCTTAAAGTGATTGTTCCACTGGTGAGTACTTTTGTTTTATTTACTTTTGGTTTTACTGAACAGAATAGTTGAAATTAAAAATAACATTGAGTCAGTCGCACTGAAAATAATGTGCATATTATCTTTTTTGTAATCCAAGTTTCAGTGTTTTGGCAAATAACCGGGAAGATAATTGTTTAAAAAGATATATGTTATACTTATCTGTGATAAGTTTTGTAAAAGTTAGTAAATAATAATTAGCAAAAAATTTTCAGCGTTATTATTTTTCATTCCACTCTATATTTTAAACTTTTACCAAGAAGAGGATACCTAATTTGTTTTTAAAATTCTTATATTTTATTTGTAAGATTTTCATATATTTTGTTCATTTCTTTCAGAATATTTATTTTCAGAGCAATCAAATTATCAACTTTTTGAATATTACAATTATCACAAATATATTTTAGTGATCTATTCGCAACTAATTGCATAACTCTGACTTCTGAACTGCTGACATAATGTTGAAGAACAATAGTCACATTTGATTTTTTTGAAAGTTCCTCTATTGATAAATCGTTTTTACATTTGGCGAAAGTCATTCTCAGCGCTAAAGTGGGTTGTGCTAAAAAATGTTAAAAATGAAATTGGCCGGCGAATTTATATCACTACAATTTAATTTCTGTTCTCTTTGTTTATTTTTTAATAACATGTAATGCATATTTATTATTTATTTCATATAAATCATTGTCGTCAAATATTAAACCATTAAAACAACTACAAAATTACAGAGATTGAGGGCTGAATTCGAAATAATATACTAGATAAATATTCCATTTTAAAAAAATTAATAAAATTGTACTTTTTTTAGGATTTTCTCCATTTGTAAAGAGGGATGTTAATTCAAAATCTGCTCAATTGTGTATTAGACCTGGCCAAGAATTTAAACATTGGATGAGAAAAAATCCGAATGAAACTCGTGAGGAAAAGGAAATGATCAATGTTTTTTCTATTATACATCTCCCCTTATAAAAGTATAAATAATTTTAAATTTAAATGTAAAATCACACTCAAAATAATGTTATTTTGTTATTTTTACTAATATCTTACAGATAAAAATAAAGTAATATTGTAGAATATATTTCTTTTAAAATGGCAAAAAGTAATTCTATTGTACAGAATTCTAATTAAAACAGCAATGTTGAAAAATTTTTCCAAGAATTTTTTGATGTGAAAAATGTTCCCTCAATTCAATTAATAAATAAATTGGTTTTTGCAAAAAGTATCTATGTAAAATAAATATTAAAATGTTCTAATGTTGATCAAATACAAATTCGAAGGGACGATTTGTTCTATATGTCTACTAAATTAACAAGCCATCCTTATCTTGGATTCTCGATATCGAATTGGCATCTAGGTCTAGCAGATCTATCTTCTAAAAGTTCTAAATCAATCCAATACCCCTTTTTTAACGTCCTGTGACAACTCACGCACAAACATCAAAATCAACATCTTTTTTTTTGTCACAAAAAAAATAACAAAAAACTGGACATGATTATTGTTCAAATATATATATAAATATTTGTTCTCTGTAAGGTGGCCGTCAAATTATCAACTCAAGAAGCAAAAGGTTTTACATGGTAAAATACGCGTTGACGGAACAAATATACTTATATGTACAAAAAAAAAGACAAAAATTTGTGAGATTGACCATTAATAAAACAAATATAATAATATTTATTTACCCATATAAGTATACATACATACATACATGTGGCTCAGTAGATAATACATAATATACAGCATGAATTTATAAGCAAGAAGGATATAGTATTATATCGTTTGTTATGTTGTTCACTTAAATATCGCATTTTCTAACAACTTGTTCATGAATAAACAATGTTTTCAATACATACAAATAGAATAATGACGACTCACTGTGGCGTGCTGCAACTTTTTCAATATTTACATAGTAATAGAAAGTATGTACATCTGAAAGAATATTTAAACAATAATTTTATCAAATTTAATATACAAGTTTTTTTATGGCGTTCAAAATTCGACTAAATATTTTTTTACTTTGTGTAATTTGTATATTCCTAATTTACTGAATTTTTAGAATTGTAGCAACATCGCATAATAGTTGGAAGAAATTTGTTTACATTGTTAGTCAGTTTTATTTTTTGTGAAAATTGTGATTATTGTTCTATATTAATCAATTATATGATATATATTTCTGTTTTAGAAAGTGTAGTGTTGCTCTTCTTTGTAAGACTAATTGTAGCAGAAAAAGTTGAATTTAATAGTAGTGTTTGGTAACAGTTTAAAGCATACATTGTAAGTAATTAAATGGTGAAAGTTGTATAAACAGTAACAGTCAAATAATCAAGTTATTAATTATTTAAATAAATATCCTAATCCAGTAAATAGTTTCTTAAAGTATTTTTTGCGACAAGAAAATGCTTATCTACTAGAATAAAAACTTGCCAAAGAAAGTTGCTGATAAACAAACAAAAAGTTGTTTGAAATATTAGACACAGAGTCGGACTCTGTACAAATTATGGTTGGGAACTCAAATGATGACATCGATCCTGATATTAATGGAAAATATTTTAAATGCTGTAAAAGCAAAACTATATCTGTAGTAATATGTGCACGGAACAGATGTCTGTAAACCCTCAAAAAACAGTAATAGTACCATTCACCCGGAAAAGGAAGCTGGAGGACTTAAGACCTTCCACTTTAATGGGTGAAATTATTCCATTTGCGGAGGAGGTGAAATATCTAGGAATCACTCTGGATAAATCACTTAATTGGAACTCCCATCTGGAAAAGGTAATCCACAAAGCAAAGCTGGACATGCCGTCGTATTTGTGGCAAATCCTGGGGCATGGGTCCCCAACAAATTTACTGGATCTATATCACGATCATCAGACCAATGATAACATACGGATCCATTGTTTGGTGGCCGAAAGGATTACAACGGACGGCCAAATCCAAACTCTCTGGATTGCAGAGATTAGCATGCATGACCGTAACGGGAGCAATTAGCACCACACCGTCAGCTGCAATGGAAATCCTCCTGGATTTACCCCCTCTTCATATATATCTGGAGAGAGAGGCCAGGTGGGCAACCTACAGACTGCAACAAGCGGCCATTAATATGCCGCAGATTAGTATCATGGAGCAGAACAGGTTGTTGGATGACATAGTAGAGAATCACAGCATCCTGGGAATGCCCTCGGATACTATGCCTACTATGACCAACTACGAGCTGACCTTCAACATCCTTTCTCCAGAAAGAGATGAGTGGGATCGGAATAAAGCCGACCTACTGAAGGCAGACAGTTGTTGGTTTACAGACGGCTCCAAAACTCCCGAGGGAACAGGAGCCGGAGTACACAGCCACAGACCAAGGGTGAGGATAGTCTCAAACCTAGGTACTCATGCAACTGTTTTTCAGGCTGAGGTTTATGCCATTGAACTGTGTGTACGAAGGCTGGAATATATGCATCTTACACGCAGATCAATAAAAATTTTCTCAGATAGCCAAGCAGCTATAAAAGTTCTTGGCTCCTACCGGTGTAACTCCAAAACGGTATGGAACTGTCAGAAAGCTCTAAATCATTTGAGCAAGAACAACAAAGTGACTCTGGTCTGGATACCCGGCCACTCTGGTATGGAAGGTAACAGAGTAGCGGACTCCTTAGCCAGAGAAGGAGCGGGATCACGATTCATCGGACCAGAACCAATACTTGGCATATCTTCAAGTACTGCCAAGATGGCTATCTCAACCTGGGCTGAAAGGCAAACTCTCCAGTATTGGCAAGAGTTACCAGGATTAGTTCATTCGAAGGCGTTTATAAAATACCCTTTGAAATCGAGAGCTAAGAAACTTTTTAGAGTTAAACAGAATAAACCTGAAAACTCTAACAGGCCTATATACCGGGCACTGCCGACTAAACTATCATCTGCATAAACTCGGCCTAGCGGAAAACGCCGAGTGCCGTCTATGCCTGGAGGATGATGAGAAGGCAGACCACATCTTATGCACCTGTCCCGCTGTGGAGAGGATCCGATTCTCAATATTTGGCAAAGGGCAACTGCTGCCAGAGGATCTGGACACATTCTCATCCAATAAAGTTATCAGTTTCATTAAGAGACTGAACTTATTGGGTGAAATAATTAGGCGTGAGCCACAATAGGCCTGCTGATGGCCGCAGTGGAGGGTCTACTGAGACCCACTCACAACAAACCTAACCTAACCTAACCTAATATGTGCAAGATGTGGAGGTGTTTTCCATCCCAGCTGCGTTGATAGATTAAAAAATGTAAAAATACTAAGCAATAATAAAATTATCTGCTGTAAAGAGAGCAAAAATTCAAAAACCATAGAATTAGTATTCTCAGAAAAACAAATAAATTTGTTAGAAGAATTAAATACTCAGAAGGAAATAATAATAAAAGATAAAGAGGAAATAATTAGATTACTTTATAATAAAATTGAAATACTTGAAAATAAAATCAGAGATATTGAAATTACAGCAAATAATAAATCAAATAATAATAATGGAAATCATGTTAAAATAGATAATAATCCACAAACAGTTAAAATAGATTCAACACCTATGAATTATGCACAAGCATTAATCAGAAAAAAAGAAAATGTTTTAGTGATTAAACCTAAAAATAAGCAAGAAAGTATAGAAACATTAAAAAAAAACATCAATGTTGCTGACATTAAAGTAGCAATATCAAATAAGTAAGTAATGGAGGAATAGTATTAGAATGTGCGCACGAAGATGACTTGAAGAAACTAAAGGAAGAAATTGTAAAAAAACTTGGAAAAGACTATAATATAAGAGAGCCACAATTACAAAAACCCTGTATAAAAATCGTAGGATTGGATGAACAACTTGATGACAGATTAAAGCTAGCATTAATAAACCAGAACAGATTTATTAGCGAAGATGCTAGTATAAAACTTATTATTACCAAAAAAAATTAAAACAAAATGGTTTGCCATTGTAGAATGCGATGGAGATACTTTTAAGAAAATTATGGAAAATGGTGCCGTATGTGTCGAATATGCAGCTTGCTCTGTATATGAATACATAAAGGTAACTAGATGTTTCAAATGCTGTGGTTATGATTATGAGATAAAACACTGTACAGGCAATGATACTTGTGCTAAATGTGGACAGGGTAATCACGGTTCTGATGACTGTGATAAAGAGAAAATCTGCCCAAACTGTAGTGAAGCCAATAAAAAAGGCGAGAATTTTAACGTCAGTCACTCTCCTTTTGATTTAACATGTTACACCTATATTAAGAAAATAAACTCTCAAAGAAGAAATATTGATTATAACTCTAAATAGCCATTACAAACTCATCTGAACATCGATAATGATGCAAGTTTTAAAAAAATTACATACCTATATAACTACCAAAATGTCAGAGGTATGAGAACTAAACTGAAAGACTTTCTCCAATCGGTTGCTACTGAAGATTATGACATAATATTAGTAACCGAATCAGGATTACACAATGATATAGGGAATAGTGAAATTGGTTGAGATAACTATGAAATATTCAGATGTGACCGAAATGAAAATACAAGTATATTATAAACGTGGAGGTGGTGTATTAATAGGAGTTAAATCGAACTTACCGGTTAAACAAATATCTGTAGATGTTAATAATGTTGAACAACTTTTCATCCTTATTTCCTGTGGTCAGAAATTACTCATTGGGAATGTTGATGTACCGCCATCATCGCCAATAGAATTATATATTACACTGTATATCCGTTGAACAAATTTTAGAATCCACAAAATGTAATTGTATTATATTGTGTGGGGATTATAATTTGCCTAATATCACATGGCATAATGACAATTATGGAGCTATGGCTGAAGAGGTTTTAACTTCACAAGTAGAAATAATATCAGACTGTTTTGCTTATTATAACTTATATCAGTTAAATAATATACCTAATAGGAATGTATATCTAGATTTAGTTTTCTCAAACAACAAAAATATTAATGTTAAAATTGTTGAAGACCCATTATTACCGATCGATCCCTATCACCCAGCCCTGACTTTTGATGTAGATATAATAGGAAATTTTGAATCATTACAATTTGATTATTACTATTATGATTTTAACAGAGCAAATTATACTGATATAAATTACTTCCTTGGTTCAGTTGATTGGGACAAATTACTAAATACGGAAGATATTGCTGTAAACGTTTTTTATGAAGTTATTTATTGGGTAATTGAAATCTTTGTTCCAAAAATTAGATAAAAAAATCCAAAGTTTTCCAAATGGTTTAGCAATGACTTAAAGAAACGCATTCTTAATAAAAAGATAGCCCATAAAAAAATATAAGATTACAAACTCAAAAGTGGATTATGAGATATTTTCTAGGCTAAGATCTCAATATAAAATAATGTCCAAAATAGATTATTCAGGTTATATAAATAATGTTCAAAACTCAATGGTGGGTGATACAAGGTTATTCTGGAAATATCTTAATAACAAAAGAGATATCTTTGTTCTACCTAAACATATGTACTATTAAAGATGATTCATCTGATGAACCTTCAGTCATAGCCAATTATTTTATGCAATACTTTTCCTCAGTATATGCACAGTCAGATTATAATCCTTCAACATTCGATTTTAAAAATACTGTTGATATAAATTCTTGTCACTTATCTTCGATTGATGTACTAAATTGTATAAACAACTTAAATCCTCATAGTAGTACCGGCCCTGATGGAATCTCTGCAACATTTATTATAAACTGTAGATTTGTTCTATCAAATGTTTTGTGTAACTTGTTTAATAAGTCTCTCCCTAATGGAAAGTTCCCTGACTATTGGAAATTAAGCTATATTACACCTATTTATAAAACTGGTGACAGACCTAATGTTGAAAACTATCGAGGCATATCAAAATTATCACTTATCCCGAAAATACTGGAGTCTATAGTCACAATGGAATTAACACCACATTTTAAACAAATTCTAATAAACGAGCAGCACGGATTTTTTTGAGGGGTGCTCTACAAACACAAATTTATTAGTTTATGAAAATTACATTGTGAATGCCTTGGAGAGTTGGTGTCAGGTTGATTCAATATACACGGATTTCTCAAAGGCTTTTGACAAGGTTAATCACAGACTTTTGATAGAAAAATTAAGAGCATTAGGAATATATGGTACACTACTTTCATGGATTGAAGACTATCTATCTAATCGTAAACAAATAATTAAAATTAATAATGTCTTGTCTACTTGTATTAACGTAACATCAGGTGTTCCGCAAGGAGCACATATAGCTCCCTTACTATTTAATTGCTTTATAAATGATATTAAAGATTGTATAAAATTTTCAGAAATTCTACTATTTGCCGATGATCTGAAATTATTTAAAACAGTTACATCATTGGTGGATTGTCTACAAATCCAACGTGATCTGGATAATTTCCATAAATGGTGTAATTACAACGTTATGGAATTAAATATCAGCAAATGTAAATCAATCCAATTTAGCAGGTCTGCTTCTCCCATTCATTATGATTATTTGATAAACAATGTAGTATTAAAAAAAGAAAGTACTATAAAAGATTTAGGTGTTACATTCGACTGCAAACTATCATTCAATTATATACATCGAATACATCTCTAATAAAGGTCTTAAACTTCTTGGCTTTGTAACAAGAACTTTAAACGAATTTAATAATATAAATTGTTTAAAGAGTTTATTGTGCAGTGGTTAGATCATCACTAGAATATGCTAGTGTGATTTGGTCTCCTCATTACAATGTCCATACTTATCAAATTGAAAAGGTCCAAAATAGATTTCTAAGATATATGGCATATAAACTAGGTATACCACGGGATGATATTGATTATGACGAAATACGTTCACTCCTAAACATATCTTCGTTAGAACAAGGCGAAATTATTTTGATTTACATTTACTATTTAACATAGTTAATGGAAATTATAATTGTACTTACCTTCTAAATGAAATAGACTTCATGGTTCCTCAAAGATTCACTCGGAACCATAAACTCTTCTAATAAATATTGTAGAACAAACTATGGATATTTCTTACCCATTCCAAGAATGTGTAGATATGCAAATTACATAAATGAAAATATAGATTTCTTTAACTGTTCATTGATAAATTTTAAGAAAAAATTACAGAGTGACTTATTATAACCCATATCTTGATCATACAAATTTCTTGTACATATATGTATGTGTGTGTATATTAGGGCTGGGCGATTGTCAAAAGTCATAATCGATTATTTCGATTAATCGATTATAATCGATTAATCAAATAATCGATTAATCGGTTAATCAAATAATCGATTAATCAAATGATCGATTAATCAAATAACCGTATAATCGAAAATCGGTTATAATCTATTAATCGTAAAAGCGATTAATCGATTATAGTCGATTTTAACCAGCCTTAATCGATTATTCGATTCTCTTGCCCATCCCTAATTTACGGAGCTGTAGGATTCATCTTAGCGTTATTTTCAATTTTATTTACATACTGTTTATTTATATGATTATAATACTATAATAATTGTATGAAGTAAAAAAATTGATAATGAGGATAGGATAAATAAAGGACAGTTGTTATTTTAATATTTTGATTGATATCTATTATTATTTTATTATTACATTATGTTTTAATATATTTTCTATTCATAGATAGGAAAATCAATTGTGAGGCATGTTCGCTTGTTAATGAAGCTCTCAGGTCATTAACTATTAAACCTCCCTACTAAAGCTAGGGCTGGGCGATTGTCAAAAGTCATAATCGATTATTTCGATTAATCGATTATACTCGATTAATCGTTTAATCAAATAATCGATTAATAAAATGGTCGATTAATCGATTATTTTTTCCCAGCCCTAGTGTATATGTATATGTATATATGTGTATATATATATATGCATTTCTTTGTCCTAGGTTTTTAACTATACTTTTTTAGGTATCTGTAGATAATAATCTTTCACTGTAAATTGTAATTTGTAATGGATTTATTCCGTAAATAAACAAAACAAACAAACAAATATATTTGACAAGTGCATTTGTGAGTTGCAAATATGGTGAGACGTGCCAGGTATGCAAAAGACTGGATTATAAGAGCCCAAATGTATATTTTCACAGGTAAATATGAAACTATTGTTTTGCACTGGCATAGGCATACACTTAGGTAGTTATAGTGTTTACGAAGTCAATTGAAACCGTATAAAAACTAAAAGCCTGCTGCAGAAACCGTCGGCATATCTTTATTGTACATGGGCGGAGGTAAATAGAAATGCTTGTCATAAGAAAATGTTATACTTTTTTGAAAATTGTATTAATTTTTATTATTTTTTGTTTATTAGATAGGGTAGAGGTACCAGTGAATGAACACTTAAGCAAAATACCAACTTTGAATTAATAGTATTAGTGTACCATTTGAAATAAGTTCATATACAATGTTTCTACTTGATCTTTACACAGATAACTTTGAAATGGTATTATAATGGCGTTTCTGATCATTGAATCTTAAATAAAATAATACATAGATGCTGAATATTGCAAAAAATACCAGTAATTGAACATTCGATACCAGTGAATAAACCACCCTGATCTAATAAATGAACTAAATAAGCAGAACGTAAATTAAAGTTACAAAATTAAAACGTTTTTATTAAGTATAGAAAAAAAAATGTTTATAATAGTAGTAAGAATTAGTTAGATATTTACAAATATAAAAATATTTAAATATATTTCGATATTTCTGGGCATTCGTAACAGCCACGCTTTATTAGTTTGGGCGCTTCTATTACTTCCTTAATAGCCGTCTTCTTATACCATATTTGGTCGGGTGGGTTTGGCCACTTAAAATAATTTGAGCCTGATGGACTCATGGCTCGAATTTCATACTCTTCACCCTCAATACTCTCCACTATGCCAGGAAAATACTGTTGCTCATATTTAAGTATAACATAAGATCCTACACTAATCGAAAGTTCAAATTCTTCTTGTACCCCACTCTTCTGTACAGACGTTCTTGCTCGTATTGGTGGTATTTTCCCTTTTTTGGTGGATTGTGTCGTTATTTTAGGTTTGGGCGCTTCCGGTGTCTTAGAGTGTACCGTAGCCGTTTCAATGTCTGCTGCTTTAGGTTTATCTTTCTGTACGTTTTTTCTCTTTCCTTTGTTCTTATTTTGTTCTTGTAGTTTTTGGTCCCTAACATGTTTTTTTTGCATCTTCAAATCTTCTTTTTCTCTTTTCCGGGCTTCTATATCCTCCGCATATTCCTTCCATTTCTTAGAAGTAATTGCAAACGGCATAGGTGTCGCAGACTTTCTTTTAACTCCTTTTTCTTCAATTTTTGGCCAGTGAAGGTGATCTGACCAAGCATCTTGAACCGTTATATTGCTGTGCACTACTATTTTTTTGACAACTTTCAAGTTCCCTTTTTGCAACTTCCTGATACACGGCGGTAATAATAATCTCCAATATCTCGTGACATACATTTTGGGATTCTCCTTGATGTAAAACTTTTATCCTAACTGGTTCCATCTTTTGCCCTTTTCCATCTGACTGATCGACATCTGAACTGCGGTTTACATTGGAAAATGTTGGATCATTATTAAAGTCAGCGTTCTCGTAAACAACACCATCTATTTCCACTGGAAGCCGCATCAACTCTTCTGATAGAAAAATTTCATTCGATAAATCTATCATTTCAATGTTAATGAAAGTATTATCCTGAATGTTATTATTAGAAACGATTTGATTATAATCATGAACAGTTTCAGTGGCAATTTCTTTATTACTGCCTTCTTGAATAGTCTTCCACATATTGAAAAGTGGACTCTCGGTGATTTCACTTCCTATTGTTGAGCTTTTAAACTTCAATAATAACTCAGAGTCAATATGGTATTCCATCACCTTTAGCGTAGTCTGGTATTCACTAACATCAATAGTATTTTGTTTATCAGAATTATTTTTTTGTTCTTCTCTTCTTTTCGAAATACATCGGAGTAATCTACGGCATCTGCATCAAACGGGAAAATGCCGCACTTTCTGAATCCGTGTTTAATGATACTCGGTTGCACTCCTTGCTCATATGCCTTTTTAAATAATGGAATAAAAGTGTTTTTAGTAATTGATTTCGGCTGCCTTCTGTTTGTGTTGTCGAACAATCTCTTTCCAATGTACTTTGATGGATTTAAACACAGAAACGTCACATGGCTGTAATATATGCGTTGCATTTGGTAATAAGCAATACAACATAATGCCCTTCTGAGTGCATAAATTATATAGATCCATACCTATATGGGACTTATGACCATCTAGCAGTAATAAAATTGGAAGCTTTATGTGGCGTTTCAATCAGTTTCTACTCCAAAATCTACAAATCCGTAATACTTCGTTTCCATACCACTCCACATGCTGACGAATTGTCATTACGTCTACAGTTAAGCTGCAAATAAGTTTATAATCTGTATTCTGTCCTTTGATTTTTAATAGGTCGAAAACTTCTGCTGTAAATCCGGCCTCGCCATTTATATTTTTGTACCACCTCAATATAGTCTGGGTGAGGAAGAGCCGAATTAAAAGTATTACGAACAAAATTGTATGCCTTAACAGAATAATAATGAAGAGTTAATAAAAAGGCTTTAAGCTGTTCGCCATACTTATGTTTATGGTACATCTGTCTGCAAAAATTCTTCATTAGGTCGTATCTTACACAAAGTTTCTAATGTTTCATCGGTGACTTTGCCACTGAGTGATTTAATCACCTCAGCAAGCCTAGCAACTCTTTTCTTAAAATGGCGAAGACTTGTTCTAAGCCTCTTAATTTTTTTACGAGTTTTAGTCAACTGAGACTTCAGTTTTCGTTTTCGGGGTGTTTCAACCTTAAAAAAAATTTACATAATTAATAAACAATATTGGCACTATTATTGATTTTTGATTATAGATTGAATGAAGACTTACTTTACGTAAGATGTTTATTTTTTTTTTTTAATTTAACATACTTCTATTACTTACTGAATGCCAATATTAAATAATAAAGGCCCTGGCAATGCTGACTGAACAATTTTAACAACTTATTTAATGTTTTTTAAATAAGTATACTTTATTTTTCAATAAGTTAAAATACTTAGTAATAGTAATCAATAATAAATTTTACTTAGTTAACTTACTTTAGAATGCCCTCGAATAGGAGAACTTGGGGGTGTTTTATTTTCCACAAAACCCAAACTAGTAAATGACCTTTGTGGCAATTCTGTCCTTTCTATGTCCTGATAAAATCCAGTACTTGTTGATGGCCGTGGTTCATTTAACAAAGATATAGCAGCACTCGTCGATGGTTGAGATGAAACAGCTGTAGTTTCGGTCAAGCTTTTACTAGTATCCTATAAAAAATAAGATGTATTATACCTGTGTTATTGTTTATATTGTTTAAATCCTTTTGATATTTTATCTACGGGGTTTTTCTTCATATATTGACACTACCCCTGTCGAGCCCCCTGTAGACTTCATTTTAGGAGTTATCGAAAAATATTAAGTTTTATGGATTTTTCTCAATTTTCATAATTTGCAATCAGAAAAAATAAATGAATATTGCGAATGTAAAATTTCTAATTGAACTATCCTTCTGCTTTATTGAACATCATTCACCTGAATTTAAAAAAAATTAAAGGCCCTTGGAAAATTTTACATTTTCTATATTGATTTGTTTTTCTGTAAGAAAATCACAAAAATAAATCCTCGAAAAAATATATTTGAAAATAATAGTATACCTAAATAATACACACCAATTTTTTAATTATATTCTCGAATAAATTTAATAGGTATTTATAAAATAATTTTTCTGCTCATATGGAAACAGTAAATAAACAAAAGTTATGAATAAATACATTATTGTAAAAATAATTTAGGCACAAAATTTTAAATACGTTTCTAATTTTTATAAAATTTTATGTAAGTAAATATTTGAGAACTTCGGAAAAGGTAATTTTTTGGACACTATTAACTTTTTGTTTAATAATTTAAGTAGGTAGGTACTGTATTTTTAATAATAGTTATTTTAGTGATCTGAATAAACTAATATATATTTCTTTCGAATCTACTTACCGTAATGTCAAAAATAGGTGTTTTAAATGGAGTGAAAAAGGTGACTTCTCAAAATCATAAGACTCCTGGGTAAAATGTAAGTGGCATACATTGGAATTCACAAACATATCTTCTTTTTCCAAATTTAAAGATACTCTCCAAGCCTCTCTTCTCTCAGTATCCTTTGGAACACTAAAAATAATACAATCTTAAAGTACCTATTATGTAAAATCGTATAAAACGTGCTACTGCCAACATTAAATATATTCATCCCCTTTGATTAATCCACATTATTGCAATAATTAATAATTATCTTTGCAAATCTCATGGAAATGGGAAATACGGCTCTGTGTCTCCTTAAACAATCGAATATGAACTCCAAAACAAACATGTTTATTATGTAACTTACCGAAATAAATGAATAGATGATTTATCCCTCACACAGTTTGCAGTTTTGTGGTAAACACAACTTTTTATAACGCACCTGGGCATTTTTCACGCTATATAGTCACAAAAATAGTCACTGAATCAAAACCTCACTTCCACAACGAACATCGAAATACATATGGATGCTATCCAACTGTCGAAGATACCGACACACTGCCTGTGATTGGTGGGTGCCAGCAGTGGGAGAATTGGCAGCGTGCGCCGTGAATTATGTTCTATCTCCCCCTTTCTCTGAACAAGCAAATTATTGTTTCTTTATCGGTCATGGCGGTTTACGAAAATATACCTGGAGAGGCCAACTCACTCTCGCTGTCTTTGTTATTCTTATAGCAATAGAGAAAATAATAATTGGAAATCGTTAAGAGTGAATTTACGTAAACGTCTTTAGCGTCATTGACATTAAGTGTTTGGTAAATCGAGAATAAGTTTAGTTTCGATTTAAGTGCGTGTTGTTCTCTTTGTGCTTGTTTTTATTTCAGTTTTGCGATATTTTAACAGTACCTAAAAGTGCTTTTTGTTATTAGAATAGTTCTCGTCAAAGCTTGGATTTTGTTTACAAATAAAGTTACGTAGTTGTTTTTATTTAGTGACTTTTAGTTACTGATTTGAACTAGATTTTCCATCTTAATTTATAGGAATATACTTGATGTCTGTAATTTGAATCATAAATTGGTTGGTAATACCTAAATACCTAAAATACCTAAAAGATAGGTTAGTGTAACTCGCCCATTGACCTACATATCAGGTCAATGAACCAGCCGAACATATGACTTAGAAAACGATTTATTTATTAATAAATTACAGGATTACTTCAAATTATTATAATCGCAGGGTAAGTAACTACTACTTGTTAAAAAATAATAATTCTTTTATAAACTTTGAAAAAACGAAATTAAAATTGTCAGTAGCATTTTGTGTTTACTGTTTATCGGAAAATTTGGTTTTAGTTTACGAAACACTTGAAAGTTTAATTGATGCAAGAAAAAGGCAACTTGTACATTTCTTATATTAAAAGGTATTTTAAAATGTTTAAAAATTATTTCAAATGGAGCACTTAATCGCATAAGTAGGTAATTATTTAAATTGTATATGAAATGCGGCAACACTGCTAAACGTCAATGCACTATTTCAGATAAAATGAGGAATGTTTCTAGTAATCAGCAGTTCCAAAACAATTTCATCTTATTTTTTTGAAAGTCGATAACTCAATTTTACGTGGGAATTAAGAGAAAAAAAATGTGTCAGTGGGTTTCTGCAGATGTCAAGAATCCGTGGTTTAAATATAACTACGCACTTAAGACTCACCCTGTATAGAGAAGTATCTCGCATAGATTTGCCTAGATCACCAGACTTTTCAAAATTTAATCAGGTAGCGGTACCACAAATCAGCCCAGTAAATGCTATTACAATGTCATCAAGTTCTTTTGAATTTCACAATAATGTAAGTCGAGATCTAAGTAGTGATGGCTCAGATAACGATAGAATCAGTCACTTAAGTAGTTATAGTGCTAATTCCACTAATTCCGCTAATCCTACTTCTGATACTACCAATAATAGCTACCAGAATTCAAATATTTTAAATGATGAACTTTCAGTGAATTTATATTCTAAAAATACTATAGATCTGTTGAGGGAATGGGCCTTAACTCAAAAGATTAGTCACACAGCTTTGAATGCCCTTTTTCCTATTTTAAATAGGGAAGATTGCGGTTCATGTTTTAAAGGTCTTCCGAAAGATGCACGTACTTTTAGACCAATATACCAATTTGTGTGTGAAACAGACATATAGTGAAGTGAAAACGGAACTGCGTGACGATCCCAGTCCTCACTGAATGTAGGTATAGTGCATATATAGTAGTGCACATATATTAAGTGAGCTTAATATATGTCTGTTTCATACACAAATCGGTCTATTTGAAAAGTAAATTTACTACAATCACACGAGTTACATTAGCCTGTCCCTAAATAATGTATAAGGTATCTTTTACATTTACTTCCCAACTAATTTTTTAAATAAATGGTTTACTATCTTTTGAAATATAATATTTAACATTGGAAGTGTTCCATTTTATGCTTCAAATTTGAATTTCATCATATATTATGTAGCTATAAAAGTTTAGGTTTGCTGAACTTGGTATAAAAACAAAAGTATGTTTTATGGTTTAGTTTTTCAGTCATTTAAATTATGGAATAATTTTTATTATTCTTGTATTGTTTTTATTTTGTTTCAGAAAAATCATTTCATTACAAAAGGGGCCACCGAAAAGGAGGCTGAGATTGCTGTCACGTATTAGTTGGTAAAAGCCCCAGAAAGGTTAAAAAGGAAAAATAATGTTGATGAGTAGGCTCTGTGAAAACATTTTGAGTAAAACCATAAAAACATAACTACCTAATATATTGTTTTTATATTATAACTTAGTAAAACTGAACAACTGTTCTAATAAACATATAAAAATATTATTATGTTTGTCTTTTTGAAAATAAAATTTTCTAATGTAACCTTTTAAACTGTTCCGAGTTACGAGAAGCCACCGTTAGTAGTTACTGATATAAGAACCTGAAGATGGCAGATGCAATTCCAACAAAATGTCATTTAAGCAACTACGATCCCTCTAAGAACCTATCGACTACATGGGACTACACCTGGAAATCTAAAACATATATATATATAGGGTATTTCTAAATAGTATGCCAAAAATTCAATGGCTTATTCTTGGGATGAAAATAGGTGGACTTAACCCACTTTACCTATACACAAAAATGCATCCCTAAGGAGTTACTGCCTCCAAAGTCGGCCCTACAGAAACAACATTTTGCGATCTTCCAATATTGAGAGATTTTAATATTATTTGGTGTGTGTTAATTTGTATAATTGATGAATATTTTGGAAAATTTTCAGATCGTTAGATCTACTACTGTAACAGTTTGAATTAGGGGATATGACCCCCTCAACTTCTCAAACTATTACAGTACAACTAACAATCTGAAAATTTTCCAAAATATTTATCAATTATACAAATTAACGCACACCAAATATTAAAATATCTCGACACGGAAAAAGATATTGCAAAATATAGTTTCTCCAGGGCCGTAGTTCCTAGAGATGCATTTTTGTACATAGGTAAATTGGGTCAAATCCACCTATTTCCATTTCGAGAATATGCCATTGAATTTTTGACATGCTATTTAGAAACACCCTGTATATATTTATATATAAAATATATGTACTAAGTACGTTCTATTTTCAAAAGAAATGAGACTGAAAATTCATACGTTAGTACTAATTAACATATACAAAGTACATATTAGAGTATATGCCGGGTACCTAATATGGATTATACTAAGTATATAATTACCATATACGAAGTACATGTTGGAGTATATGCTGGGTACCTAATATGCACTTGCCAATTGGGTGACACTTGCCATCTAAAACGCATACACTAGGTACGAATTTCTTATGAGTTTTGCATGAATTTTTGCACATACCAAGTATAAAGAAACATGCTATGCTTATATTCATAGTTTGTTCTAAGTATATGAGTGTGCTATGTGGGATATTATCCTCCGTTTCAAATGGTCTCCAGAAAGCCATGGTAAATTAGTAAATAATACAATATCTTAAATACCTTTTATATAGTAATAAATATTTACCAATATGAACAATAAGTATAAACTGAACCACACTTGATATTATAATAGGTATTTCTGCACTGCACTGGACAAATGTTATAAAGAACTAGGTGACATCGAGTCCACGTTGACTACGGACTGACATAACTCAAACACCCACCGACCAACCGGACTGACGAATATCCGGATTCCAGCCAATCGTCGCCCATCATCCTCAAACCAAGGCCAATGTCGGCACATCTAACAAGTCCAGTTGACTGCTGAGAAACGATTTAACGAAGTTTTTTTATACTAATGGGCCTGTCCGTTTTATTATCTTTAAACACGTGCAGTCGTAGATGGTTCATTCAGGCTGATTACATTGCCAGTCTCGGACTCGCCTGCACAATTTCAACTACCATTCGATTCTCGAGACCATTGCTAAAGACATAGGACAAAACATCAAGTTAAGTGCGCACAGTCCTGTGCTTTAACACTGATCAATTTCAATTGACTTCGTAAACACTATAGGTAACTATTATGTTTAGACAATATCTCTAATTCGTTTTCTGTGGTCACATACTACTTGAGCCTAAAAATATAAATTCAGATTAAAAATTATTTGGGCTAAATAAATTAATTTCCCATGTAATATTTTTTGTTGTCTATAAATCTTAAAAATTAAATCACCTACATATATAGAATAAAAATGTTCCGATTAAGGTAGGAATCGGGGTCATCTACAGGTTTATCAGTTCTTATATGGGTGCCATCTATTGCTCCAATTAGGAAATCCTTTTTTGTCTAAAGAATGCCTCAATCTGGTTTTTTTCTTCATTTATTGGCCAGTTTATAAATTGTGGGGATAAATTACTTACAAAATATGCGACTCGTCTCACAATTTTAAATAGTGAATTTATGCTAATAATAAATCTATCGGAAACATCTCTATATGAGGCAGTCTCGTTAGCAGCAAACCATAAAAATATAGTCATAAATTTTAAGGCTGATATTTTCTCTGAATCTCCCTCCTGGTAATGAAAATAATCCGAAAGTTCAAATTTTTCAACTAGTTTTGTTGTGTTAGATACATGTCGATTAATTCTAAAGTGTTGCAAATTATGCTGGTCATTTAATTATGGAACAATTTCTTCAAAATAATCAACGTTTTTTGTATTTGAAATAAATCAGCAGTTTCTTCCATATCATCGTCATTTGAATCGAAATGATCAGACATCTAAAAATAATTTTGTAAGTTGTAGTATTGGTGAGGGCAAATCGTTTAATATAAAAAGGTATTTAATTTTAATTTAATTACCTTAACCAAAAAATAACCTCTCTTTTATACAAATACAATGCACTTAGTTCAGGACTGGAAAACCATAAAAGAACAGAAAACCGAAAATCATTTGTTTATGCCGATGTCATGTCAAATGTGTTTAGGTTAGGTTAACTTAAGCCGGATATAGGTGAAAAAATAAATGCGCATGCGTGGGATTAAAAACTTGCTATCATCATGGGATTTGTCGGGTGTAATCCGGACGAATTACGAATTAATTCACTCTTCTCCGCACACACAAAACTTTGTAAAATTAAATATGCACTTGCGTGAGATACCCAAACCAATTCAGGATTGGTACCACGAAAAGCCCTATTAGAATATCATTCAATCCAACTTGTAAAATTAATACTAAAGCTATTTTAAAATTAGAATTAGTTATGAATGTTTAAAAATGTTGGACATGTCATAAGTATGACTAGGGTGGGCATTAAATTAACCAAGACTTTTTTGTCCAAAAATCAATAATTTTGTTTTGTAAATGATATTTAAGAAAATCATGCAATACAGTTTGTAAAGTTATTACTTAAGCTCTATTTGAAAATTAGAATTAATTACGAATGTTCTAAAATGTTGGACATAAGTACGACTAGCGTCAGAAATAAACTAAGACTGTTTTGTTCAAAAATCAATATTTCCTGTAGTTTGATTGTAATAAATGAATTAAAAAAAATACACCGAACTTAAATTATTTCAATTCAGTTATTGCTTCATTACCTCTCATTCAGTTTTTTTAATATGCCTGCACAGAATTTAGAATTAGATAAAGAAAAACTAAAGAATTATTTATGTGACAAATGTGTAATTGCATGGAAACTGGTAAATGCTGGTAAATCAACCATACCAAAAATTATCCACTTAGTTTTGGTATTAACCATGTAAACTTAACACCTGAATAATTTTGTAAATGAGAAATCATTACAGTTGAAGAATTTTAGGAGAGGTTTTTATTTTATTTTTGCTATGATTGTATATTATTTATATTACATCCGCGATATTTACACATATCAAGTTTGTTTAGTCATAATTTACTCTAAAAGGTTCCGTCTGGGTTGAAACCTGTTTTTTTTATGTATTTTTTTTTAAATCTCGACCTATATCCGATGGGCATACTGATTCTTCCCTTGTCGGCCCTTCGCAGGCACGTTTCCCCTAATTCTCCCTCCGAAACTGAATGGAGCGAATGGCTCTGTCATTTTTATAAGTCATTCATAGTATCTCCGTTATGTAGCTCTTTATCTGGTGATCCGCGTCCTTACCTTGTAGTTTTAGATGAGTCGACCCCTATTGTTTGTTTGCTCGACAGTGGAGCCTCCCACACTGTAATTGGAGGTCCGGGCTTAGCTCTTCTTCGCTCCCACAACGTTGCTTATCGTATTTAGAAATTGCCTTTATACGTTTCCACCCCCGATAGAGTAAATCAACCGGTGTTAGGTGAAACAGCATTAAACTTCACAATCCACGGAATTACAAAACAGTTGAAATGTTTAGTCGTCCCTTCCAGCGACCTAATACACTAGACGGGAGACCGCATATTATATCCACAGCACAGGAGGTTCTCTGTGATCCACAGCATTTGTTTGGCTTGAACAATATGTAGTCACAGCATATTATGCTGCGATGTAGTGGAATGTTTGTTTATTATTCCCCTAGTTGCGCAGTGGCGTACCAATGTTGGGAGTTAAATTATTAAAACAAATAATAATAAAAAGAATTAAAAAAAACTATTGTCACTCAATAATTGAAATAGGTATTTACTTTTCCTAAAATGATAAATGATATTTCAATTCAACAAATATTTGATTGAAATCATTAAAGTTTAATAATAATTATATTTTATACCCAAGTAGTAATTTATTATGTTTTGACCACTTAGTACCTAGTTGGTTATCTAAATATGAATTAAGAATAAACAATATTTCTTTAGTGACACTTTTAGAAGGCTGAATTTTTTTTTCAATTTCAGATTTCAACAATGCCTTTTCTTAACATTTTCCTGCTGTTTCATATATAGTTTACTTGTAAAGTTGCAGAAATTCATAACTTTCGAGTTCAGTTTCATTTGTTGTAAATTATATTCACATATTTATGAAAAAATATGACAAGTTCAAAAAAATGAATATGACCTGCATCAATGACTTCAGAAATATTCTGAAGTCATTGACCTGCATGGTAATTTGGTTAAAAATTCAATCAAATATGAGGTGTTATAAGTTACTGTGAATTACTAATTAATTATTAAATTTATTAAAGCTTAAACAAACAGTTCAATATTAGCTTAAACCCATAGATATTAAATAGAAAATAAAATTATTCTTTTTTTATTTTGACTGTTTAGTACATAATCAAAAAGATAGATTTGGAGTGATGTGTGAGCATTGTCTTATTTTTTTAATGTCTAAGTTGTAATAAAACAAACATATTTTTAAAAATGTTTATTGGAATATTTTAATTCACACAAGAAATTATAGTCTAAGAGCCAGTGGCCGGCAGACTTACGGTATTTTGTAAGAGCCTATATTTTTTTCATTTACTCTCTTATACCTGCCGTACATGAAATGGGGATTTGTTAGTTCCACCGGCGGTTCCTATAGAGCTAATCAGGTATTAAAGGTGTAAGAATTTGACCGAGTTCAATGTCATAGTGACAAGGCTGCTACTTGGATATTTTAAAATACTTCATTGTTATTGAAAAAAAAACAATGGGAGACAGCTATGGCAGTTTCAGCGTCATGGCAGACACTTGTGTCCCAAAAAAAAAAAAAAAAAAAACAATTTACGGTATTTCGACAAAGCTGAAATTTATATATGATGTTAATAATAATATTCTAAGCCTATATTTAGCACGGCAGAAATTTTCCGCGGTTCTAACATCCCGGCAGACAACCGAAACTGAGTGACTCTATAGGAACTGCCGGTTGAAATAATGAGTCCCCATTTCATGTACAGTAGGTATAAGAAAGTAAATAACAAAAATATAGGCTTTTACAAAATACCGTAAGTCTGCCGACCACTGGTTCTTAAGCTATTACATTTTTTTACTGATTCTTAAAAGTAATTGCTTTAGTAAGTAAACTACGAACCCTAAATTCAGTAACATCTTTTCTTACAGTTGTCTCATGGTGAAGTCTTATATTAAAAAAACTTATTTAGAATCAGTTGTTAGCAAAATTGAATGATTCGAAATAGGATTATCATCATAAATGTGGTCACCGAAGACATCTAATAAATTTGAAGGCAAATTTGACATCGTCTTATTGATTAATATTTTAATAATGTCTATAGTAGGATTAAACAAGTGTTGGGATTCTTTAATAAAGCGGAAGTATTTTTCCCCACTTTTACAAACTTCAATTACATATTGGGAGGCTTTTAACAATTTCCCAAATGTTTTTCTCTTTTGTAATAGGGATGTTGTCTCTTCGCCTTCAAGCAAATTTAAACAGTTTGGGCAGATGATTATACTTTTAATTTTTTTTTACAACAAATCCTGCTATATACCCAAGAATATCATTTGTACACAAAGTTAAATGCCACACATTGGTACCTAAATATTCATGATCGTAGTCAATTTTTGGAAAATCGGAATTCAGTGCTGCTTTAATATCTTCATTATCAACTAACTGGCTGCTACTATAATGTATAATTGTTGATTTTTTATTTTTAAATAATGTGCTTCGACTCCAAATTGATTTATTATATATATAGTCGTGGTCTTGCAAATGAAAAGGCACATTCAATGGTAACTGAGAAGTAGCTGTCTTGCTAGAACCCACATTTCAAAATGGATATATCGTCCAAAGCTACAGCATTTGCAGTTTCAATTCCTTTTAATTTCGAATGAATCAAAAAGCGTTTGTATATTGCTTCGAATTGCCTGGCAGTAGGATTATTATTCTAGGCTTTCCCTTACTTCGTACAATAGAAAAATAAATTTCTAGGTGATCTTGAGAAAATTTAATTTAAATCATATATTTTAATAATGGTGTTTCACACTTTACATAATCCATATATATATATATACGAACTTTTTTAAACTCTCAGTACAAACAAGAAAACCTAGAAATCCCGTTTTTCGATTTGAATTTATTAGCAATTGCCCTTTGTATTTTAAACCCAATATGTAATCCCTACATAATTCTAAATATGGTAAAATATCTGTTTCTGTCTTATTCGACAAGGGTTTTCTGAAAGGAGATTTTGATAACATATTCCTGCAGTTAAAAATATCAAATAAATTATTAAATATTCTGCAAAAGTTAGCAGTGGCCTCCACACCTTTGAATTGATCCAATTTTAAATCATTACATAAAAACAACAGCGCACTAGAAACGCTATTGCTAAGAGTTTGTGCGGCCCTTTTAACTTTCATTTTTTCCCGTTCCCATCGAATATGACGATTTCTCAGTTTTGTTGCCACGTGTAACCCTTCATTATTTTGCAATTCAACTAAATATTCAAGATATTTCCATTCAATTAAATTACCATCTACATCTTCTAAACTTCCGTAACTTGCCAAACAGTTACGGTTTAGCTTTAATAAATGACATGGATCTAAGAATAAATATACATTTTGTTGATTCTCTGGATGGTTAAAGTTTGTCTTTAATGCTAATGGATCAGAAAAATTCGCTCCAAGTGCAGATGACATGCTCATATTTGAAGCAGCCCCATCAAAAGTTAATGAAGTTACAATAACACCTGTGTTATGTACGAACGACAGTGACTGGTTCACAAGATTCGCTTTTTCAGATCCACTTAATCCATCTAACAAAAAATAACCGATTGTTATTTTCCAACTGTCATTTATACAAACAAGCATGAAAACAAGTGCTTCTTTTGCCTCTGGTAAAGTATCAGAGTCAATGTTAGTTCCCATATCTACAAAACCTGTAAATTTTTTACCAGTCCATTCTACTAATTTTCTAATTGACATTTCATCAATTACCAAATTGCATAAGACTTTTTTGTTTTTCATCAATGCATCGGAAACTTTTAACTTGAGGGCTTCAGCAGCTTCATTTGTGAATCCAGGAGTTCCATCTACAGATCTGTACCACTCTGATAATGTCCTTGTTGACGGCAAGCTTTTGTTAAATTTTTCTCTCACATAATTGTAAGCTTTTGAAGAATAAAAATTCAATGTCAGAGCAAAAGTTCTTAATGCTGGACTATATTTCTGTGTGCTTGGTCCCTTTAATACCCTTTTCATAACTTCTGCAGCTGGTCCCATTAAAGATGCCTAATTTCAATGCATTTTACAATACACTAATTAATTTCAATTTATTAGTATACCACTTAAACATAGGTTTGTTATTTACAATTTTATAAGCAAGTTGATTTGTAAAACGTTCAAAATATCTGAGGGTCACAGATTCGACAAATTGAGAAAACCATGTTACACATGTTCAATCGCTTAAACAAAGTCTACAATTTTTTTTTCTTCAAGTTAGAACAATGATAGCTTCCATTTTAAGAGGTTTTAATGAAAAATAACTTTTATGGACATGAAAACTAGAGATAATTCCTTATAGTAAAGGTCATAATAAACAATATATTAGACGTAAACACCACAAATAATATTGCAAGTACTAAAAATTCAAAATTCATCTCCGAATTTTAAAATATACTTACATTGATGATAGATTCGGCACTTTCAGATACAAAAAACTGACTTTTTAAATAAGTCATAAGAGATTTCATAGATGATATTCTAGTTTTTAGTCGCCGATTATTACGTTGAAACTGTTGAATTTTTTTTCTTTGCTGATTAATAGTCTTTTTTTGCAATTTTCCAGTTCCGTATTATTTTTTTTTGAAGCAGCCATATCAGCATCATCACAATCTCCAATATATCGAGGTCTATGGAATCTTTTCCTAGAATACAAACTGTTTTAAGTGTAACATCGTTGATTATCCACTTTGAAACATACCTGTTTGCAGGGCGTATTAAATATGTGTCTTTTTCTGGCTCTGTTAAGGTTATTGTACTTGATGAGGATTGCTGTTTCTCCCATTCCTCATACTCTACCCTCGGAGAATCTGCTGTTAAAGTGGAAGATTTTGATGGCGATTCAACAGACCTTGTGGAAGAATTTGAATGAAATGGTTCTGACCTGAAAATATATATTTCGTCATTACAGATTACTGTTTTAGCTTATAATAATATGGTATAACATACTCCAATAAAAGTAATTTTGAAGGTGAATCATTTGCCACAGATGATGATCTTGAAAGGGAAGTGGAAGAACTTGAAGGTGGTGATTCTTGCCTAAAATAAAATATTTTTAAACTGATATTCACTTATTTACTATGGAAATTTAATGTGAAAACTTGCACTAATAATTATGTTATAATATTTATGCCCCTTACCTTTTCATCTTTTTTTTGCTTGGACTTGATGTTGGTGTTGAAAATACTGCGACCTATTCCTTCTTATCGGTTGTAGAAATCTGACCGACATTTGGGCTGAAAATATAAACAATGACAATAACATATCAAATAATGATAAACTAATTATTACCAATTGAAGTCTTGACAAAATAAACTAATTTTCTTACCCGGAACATATTTTTGATTGATATAAACCACTTCCCGACTCTACTGCTGGAATCGCACCTTTTGTTAAATATCTATTTCCACTGTATTTCTCTACAAAGTCTATATTGGAGAAATGATCTGAACATAAATAAATATACAGTTTCCTCGAAATTCATACCGTTCTTGGAACCATTTCTGTCCATAGTTTCCTCCTTGGGAAAACTAAAATAAATCAATTATAACATATTTGTTAAATAAGAGGTACCCTCCTGTAGGTAGAATACCTATATATAGTTTAATAATCATTTAAACGCTACAGAAATTTTATAGCGTTGATTAAAAACAATATATAGTTATGAGATTAATAAAAATGTGCCCGTTTGTATAAGAAAACATAAATTAGCTCAGCATGCAGGATAACAATATCAGATTTACAATTAACAACTACCCAATCTTTTTGAATAAAATCCAAAGTGACGCCTATGGCATCATGATTTTTTATATACATACTAATACTTACATGTGAAAACTTCGATTTGAATTAGGTACTAATGTTTTTTTACAATATAAACATTGCTTCACCATGTTTAAAATTATAACGTTTTAAATCACAATATAGACAATAAAACACAAAGATAATCAAAGAGAACAAAATCAAAACAAATAAAACTCTTAAAATGGCGGAAAATGAAAGTAAACTTAGCCACTGCGCAACCGCTCACTGTCACATCAACTAGGGATTTCAAAACAAACATGTAAAAAAATGTTTCAGCCAAACAAATTGAGTTTATCACCAGTCTCTCCTATTAGGTCGCTGGTCCCTTCCATAGCTCACTCCTTTGTTTTGGGTATCGATTTTGGAGTGACCTTTAATATTTGTTTTAATTTTTCGCAAAATACGTGGTCTTTCAACACGAATCATGAGATTTCTGCGGTAAATCGCATCTTACCTTGCATTTCCTTGTCGGCGGAACAGACGGTGGTCTTGGGCCAAACCATCACCCGTTTTGAGGATTTTGTTTTCGATACGTTAGGGCGAATACCCTAACCGATTATTATATTGATACAGGTGACGCCCGTCCTTTTAAACAACGGCTCTCACCAGCTATGCAACAGCATCTCCATAGGGAAGTCAACGATATATTACGTCTCGGGGTCATCCAACCCTCGAATTCTCCTTGATCTTCCCTTGTCTTGTTTGTGCGAAAAAAGAATGGTGAGTTACGTGCCTGTTTCGATGGGCGTAAGCTGAACTCCGTTACCGTTAAAGATGCCTATCCCTTACCTCAATATCGACTCTATCTTGAATCGTCTGCGTGACGCCCAATACCTTACCTCTATTGATTTACGTAAAGCATTTTGGCAAATCCCTTTGGAAAAGAGTTCTCGCGAAAAAACTGCATTGTGTGCCCGGCATGGGCCTTTTTGAATTTGTTGTGCTCCCTTTTGGTTTGTCTAACAGTCCTCAAATTTTACAGCGCACCATCCCAAATAGCACAACTTAGTCCAGTAAACATCCAGTGGATGAATCACTATAAAAACTAGGATGTACAATGGACATCCAAATTGCATTCAAATTCAGTCCACTGGATATCCATCGGGTGCCACTTTGTCACAACTCTGGACACAATTTTGGACATCCAAAAGAGGTCCAAATCGAATCCATAAAATCATGACAGTACAAATCAATCTGGACATCCAGAGTGCATTCAGTTCGTGTCCATTGGACATCCAAAACATGTCCATATACAGGGTGTATGCTGAAATTAGTGTGCAATATTTTACCAGTGTCTTCAACGACCAAAAATAAGAAAAAAGTTTCTATGAACATGGGTCAAAAAATGATTCCGAAGGGAGCCACAGCCCCCTTAAAGCGAGCCCCTGAAAATATTTTTTTAGGATGCTGTGGCTCCCGTTGGAAGCAATTTTGGACCTATGTTTATAGAAACTTTTTCTTATTTTTGCTTGTAGAAGATACTAGTAAAATATTGCCAGCTAATTTGAGAACATCCTTTATCAAAGTGAAAGGTAATGGTTTACATAGAAAAATTACATCGGGTAAAAATTAAAAAAAAATGTTTTATTTAAAAGTAATAACACGAGACAAAACTATTACGTCCTTTATTTGCCTCCACATTGCTTCCTTCTACATTTCTGCCTACTTCTTCGCTTTGGCCCGACGCAGCCACTTCCTTATATTTGTTTCAATTTCTTTATTGTTTGTAGTTTGTGTCTTGTGAGCTGCATCTAAAAAATACATTCCAAAATGAAGTTCCTTGTACAAAACAGCCGTTATTATTCGTAAAGAAGTAGTCAAGAAGGATATACACAATTTCGACGTTAACTTTGCAATATCTGAATTTGAATAAGTACCTAATAATTAAATTTAAAAAAATCAATATTATTTAACACTCAGAAGTCTGCGTGCGTAAAACTCTAAACTGTAGAACCTACAATATAAAACAAAAGTACTATATAAGAAACATGGTCGGGACATATTTTTTAATTTTTAAATATTTACACTAGTTTATTAATATTTTAAAATAAATTCTCCAACTGCTGTAAAAATTTACAAATATTTTAGGTACTAGAGAACTAATGAAAAAAATTTCTAATCTAAGACGGGGCTACCAGAGAAAGATGGATATATAGAAAATCGTTGGCACGAGAGAAATGCAAAAAATACAAAACATGCAAATCGATCGTTTGGAGCACATAGCACTTAAATAAATTTATATCATATTAATATATACTTACACAGCTCAATGAAAGTCTTCTCTTCCCTTCCTTGTTTAGAATTTGGTGGTTATTTCTAAAAAAATAACAGATATATAGGTATTACATTCAGAAACTCTCGCAGCTTTATTTTTTAATTTGTTTTCTTCTATTTTTAAATGGGAAAAGTGGTTACATTTTGTCAATCAGACGAAAAGCTAAATTAAGAAAACTGTTAGCAAAAAAATAGTGTTATTCTACTTTTAGTGTTGGGTAAAATATTAATTATAACCATGGCAGCTGGCAATTTTCAGAAAATCATAGGTATATTCATCGTTTTAAAATTTGATTTGTCGCAACTGTGCCGCAACTATAGACAATGCTCCAATAACATGTGCACGAAAATCAGCACAAGGATTGATGCAACAGAACAGTAAATAAAATTTCTAAAACGAATATAGCTCAATCAAATATCTCCAAAATGTCAAATTATTTCTAAATCCACTAAACCGTTCTTACGTAAACTAGATAACTCCACACAACAAAATATGCAAAACTTAATAATTCCCACGTTAACGGTCATTTTACACAGAACACCTGTAGCAGAATGAGGTTAGTTTCGGTCAATGAATTGAACAATTAAGATATTCAGTTTTTTTGTGTCTCTTGTAAAGTTTATTTTGAGTTTGTAGTCTAAGCAAACGATATATAGAACTGTATTATTTCATATTGTGTAATAAATCACGAACAAAATTAGTAGGTACTTACAGTAATACGCTTCCACAATAGCAATAGGTATCTAATTACTTTTCACCTTCACAACTGTTTACAACCAAGAACAATTATTAGAACAAATAAAAAACTCAACCAGCAGTCTCAACAAACAAAATCCTGAAAATCTTTAAAATTATAAAAATGGCTGTGGCGGACGGCGTGTCCTAACTGAAATAATGCAACGCCTGCGTAAAAGTCGATCACGGCCGGTTGAATAGATAAAAGACGTAAGGATACCACTTCATCCTTTCTCTATTTATTAAATGAAAAGAGCAAGCAATGTGTCGTATCGCTAGACTAGAATCAAGCGACAATGCACCTTTCAAGATCGAGAGAGTGGTCGAATGGCGAGTATTGAAATAACGCAGACTTCTGTTATGAGGACTATTTCTAGCGATTTCATTGGCCGTTTCAAGGCCACGGCATGGCGTGCTCATCAGATATCATTTTTAAAGGAGAATTCGGCACCGTGAAAATAAACAAACTATAATAAAGGGCAAGGAAAATAAAGAAACTATAATAAAGGGCAAGGAAAATCTTACTAACGAACTAAAAAATACTTATTTAAAAAAAAAAATTGTCCGTTTGTGATTCGAACCCTGGACCTATCGCGTGCTAGGCTAGTATCTGCTCTTTTGTCTAACGAATTACTTGCTGACAAATGATTCCAAAAGGATTTAATACACTTTGACATGTTATGTAACTGCGCATGACCTGCGCCTATCTTAAAACGGCCAATGAAATTGCTAGAAATAGTCCTCATAACAGAAGTCTGCGTTATTTCAATACTCGCGGTCGAATGTGTGGTGAACAACTTTCGTCCAAATGGCGCCAATGTTTAAATGAAACACATTTGCAAGTCTTGAAAAAAGGTGCAAATTTTATGCTATACCATTAAAATTCTTGTTTATACTCGGATTAAATAATGAATATAATATAAAATACATTCACAATCGCTTCAACGTGTTAAACTTTATTAGTTGGTTAACAAATATGAAAGGTTGTTATGCATTTGCAATTACCTACGATACGCAAGAGTGCATAATTTGCATGAAAACATATAAAAATTTTGGACTCAAACTGGACAGCCAGTGGATATCAACTTCTTGCTATCCAATGGATATCCATTTACTTGCAGTCCAATGGATATCCATTTAAATGTCTCTGACATCGGGACACTTTAATGGACACAAAATGGATATCCATTGTACTGCAGGTAAATCTATATCCATTGGACATGAAGAATTTGATATCCACTGGATATCCATTAGATGTTGATGGTTATCTGGGATGGAGCGGGTCCTGGGACTTGATTTGTTAAATACCCAAGTTTTCGTTTACTTTGATATTATCCTTGCCTCACCGTACCTTTGAGAGTCATATCTCTACTTTGAACCTCATCCGGGACCGTTTGTTTGCTGCTGGTTTCACGATTAATATGTCTAATTGTGAGTTTTGTCGTCCTTATCTGTCTTTCCTGGGATTTATTGTCGATCAGCAAAACCTACGTACAGATCCAGAAAAAGTATCTGCGATAGTTAACTATAAGTCTCCCTCGAATACAACTGAAATCAAGCGTCTGATAGGTTTAGGTTCGTACTACCGCCGCCGTTTCATTAAGGAATTTTCTACTATCGCGGCTCCTATTACTCCATAGCCGAAAGAAAGGACAAGCCGTGTCTTGGTCTCCTGAAGGTGAATCTGCGTTCCAAGAGATTAAGCACCGCATTACTTCGGCTCCTGTTTTAGCTTCCCCCGATTATTCCAAACGTTTTTATATCCTAACTGATGCATCCGAGGTGGGGGTTGGTATAACCTTGTTCCAACAATTAGATGGAGCAGAACACCCAAATGCTTATGCAAGTCGAGCTCTTACTGCCGCCGAGCGCAAGTATTCTGTAACGGAGCGTGAGCTTATTGGTGACATTTTCGGTATAGAAAAATTTCGAAGTTATGTTGAAGGTACACAATTTACCGTTATCACTGACTGTTCCTCATTAACTTGGCTGTATAGACTTAGAGAGCCCACAGGGCGTCTTATCTAGCTGATGTTTACGATCATCCTAATTTACCTTCGATGTACAGCATCGTCCTGGAACCAGATCGTTTTACCTGATACTTTCTCGCTGCGTTAGCTCCCTTGACCTTCAGTTTTGGAAACCTGATGAGTGGTACCTTAGTATATTAGATAAGGTGGTAAACAACCCTACAGAATCCCGATTTTAAGGTGAAAAGTAATTTTCTGTACAAGCATCTCCCCTCTGCCCTATCTACGGTGTCCAATATTTCTGACTGGAAACTAGTAGTTCCCACCGATATGAGAGAATCTATCTTGTGTCAAATGCGTGATGAGCCCACCGCAGCTCACTTGGGCATCGCTAAGATTTTGTCCCGAATTCTTGACTTCTCTTATTGGCCCAAATTAAAGCAATCTGTAAGTCGCTATGTAAAAAATGGTAAGATATGTGCCGCTCAAAAGAGCGATAATCTTGCGTACCCTAGCCTCATGGATCGGGAAAAGAAGTCACATGGATGGAATCACATAAGTGGGTTGTCAACACCCTCTTGCAATTCTGCGATTTGCCTTAAAAAAAAAAATAATATATATATATATATATATATATATATATATATATATATATATATATATATATATATATATATATATATATATATATATATATATATATATATATATATATATATATATATATATATATATATATATATATATATATATATATATATATATATATATATATATATATATATATATATATATATATATATATATATATATATATATATATATATATGTATATATATATATATATATATATATATATATATATATATATATATATATCCTACTTACTATAATAATTCTACAATATTCAACAGTTCTCTGAAATATTTTAACTTTTTACATGTTAAAGGTTTTGTAAAGATATCTGCTTGTTGTTGATCAGTAGATACATAATTTAATTTAATTAAATCTTGATTTACACAGTCTAACAAAATGATGGTTTACATCAATATGTTTTGTCCTTTTAGACTCAAGTGTGGACGCCATTTTGATGCACGACTGATTGTCTTCATGAACATTTATAGGGAAAATATTTGTATCTAACATTTCAGATAACATTTGGGCTAAAAATAAACTTTCAGTTACACATGATGACAGTGCAACTGCACTTGACAGAGAAACAACATTTTGTTTCTTAGTTTTCCAATTTATTGTATTATTATTCATTTTTATTACGTATCCTGTTATACTTTTCCGATCATCAGGATTATTTGCAAAATCTGAGTCAACATGATTCTAAATGAATATTTGAAATACTACTTTTTGTAAATTCTAATCCAAAATTTTTTTGTTAAATTTAAGTATCTCAAGACATTTTTTAAATAGTTCCAATGTTCATATGTGAAGCAATTTTGAAATTGGCTAAAATACGTTATACAGAAACTAAGATCCGGCCTTGAACCTAGCATGATATACATTAGTTCTCGGTAAGTTCTCGCTTTTGTTTACATTATTAAAAGATAACTGTAGTTTAGGTTGCATAGGTAATTCACATGTTTTACAATTATACATATTGAATTTGTATAAAGTTTTCTCAATTAACTCTTTTTGACTTATGTGTAATTTATTCCCACACTTTTCAATTTTCAGACCTAAAAACATAATTTTATCATTTTTAAATTCCTTCATTTTGAAATCTTTCGCTAATTCTATCTTGACATAATTAAGATCACTTAAACTTTTAGAGAATAGAATCAGGTCATCGACATAAATTAAAAGTAATGTGCTATTTTTAAAATAAAGGCAAGGGTCCTTCTGGAACGTTGAAAACCTGAATTTAATAACTTTTCATGTAATAAAGAATTCCAACATTTTGGAACTTGTTTGAGTCCATAAAGAGACTTATGTAATTTACATACCGAATTTGGACTATTTACTTCGAGAGACCTTCTGGTATATGCATTGCATATATACTGGACTTTTCAATGTTCCATAAAGGAATGCACATTTAACATCTAACTGCTGTACATACAAATCATATTCTATATACAATGAAAGTAACATTCTTATCGTGACCATACGTGCCACTGGTGCATAGACATCTTCAGTTAAATCGCACTGTTGATAACCGCGTGCAATAAGACGAGCTCGTTTTACCACTTCACCATCCACCACTTTCTTCCGAAACACCCACTTAGAATCAATAATTTTCGTATTATTTGGATATAACACTAATTCCCACGTATTATTCTCTTGTAGTGAATGTAATTCATCTTGTATTGCCTGTTTCTATCCATTATCAATCGATATCGCTTCACTGTATTTTTGAGGTACTTCTGGCATAAAATTTCCGACTGAAAGAGCCGCCATAAAATCTGTATCAAGTTCATAATCATCAAGATATCTTGGTGGCTTTCTAACTCTTACATTTCTATTAATATCCTCTGTAACAACTTCTTGATTTTCGTCTTGTGTTTCTAAAGTATCGTTCATGTCTCTTTCTGTTAAACTTTCTCCTTTCACTTCTCTGTTTAGTGGTTCCTGTTTATTCTCAACTATTATTTTACCTTCTTTTTCAGCTAACTCATTAAAAATAACATTCCTTCCTAGTACAACTTTTCTTTCAATGGGGTCCCAAAGTCTGTACCTATTATCAGTATAACCTATCATTATCATTCTTTTACTATGAGGATCAAGTTTTGATTGTCTGTCTTCTTTCTGTATTAAATTGTAAGCTGTGCTGCCAAATACTCTGATTTTTTTCTAAGTTTGGTTTTTGTTTATACCAAATTTCTGCAGGTAAACTTTTTATCTGGTAGAACTCTTGTCTCTGTTCGATTTATTAGAAAAACAGCTGTTCTGATAGCTTCTCCCCAGAATTCTTTGTCTAATTTGATTGATTCCGAGGGCATTGATATCTTTTATGACCAATCACTCCACAACCATGACATCTAAAAGGAAATTCTTCTTTCACCCCTTTTGTCACTGTACTTCCATTTCCTGACTGTTTTTCTATTCCACTTTCGTCTTTATTTTTACTCTGTCTTGCCTCTTCCGTTTTTTACAAAATCTAATGTAACTTTTTCTTCGTCTTGGCAAAACATTATATCAATAGCTGTTGTAACGGCTTGGTATGACTCAGGCATAGCTGATAATAATTGAGATATTACTTCACTATCTTGTAATATTCCTCCAGCACCTTTAAGCTCACAAACGATTTGGTAAAATTCTGTCAAAAAAGGTATTTAATGATGTTTTTGTTCGAAAACTTCAAACTTCTTAATTTTTTCTGCGATTGTACTTGCATGGAGATTCCCTTTTTTACATATGTCCCTTCAAGAGCTGTAACTATTTGTTTAGCTGTGGTTTTCGTTTTGACCATCTCTAAGACGTTGTCGGCCAAACATTGTACTATGATATTTCTGGCTTTTATGTCATCCTTGACAAAGCTTGCTAATGCTTCCGCATTTTCCGGTAGATCTTGGGATATTACATGCACCACACCAGCCTGCTCTAGAAATAGCTTTAGCCGAAATTGCCAGTTGGAGAAACCTTTTCCATCAAACGGTTTAACATTAAAAATTTGCTGGTGACTAAGACTTGCCGCCATTTTACTTTCCGTCGTTAACGCTCTGATAAATCAAACACTACGTGAACATCGTAAAATTTAGTTTTTCCAATTTTCTTTCCACCGAACAAGTTAAAACAACCAGGATGCTACTGGACCCATAACCTATGGGATGTGGAAGCTGGTAAATTAACTTGACGAGCGTTTAACTTATAATTGTATTTATTAGTTTGTTTGAAAGGCACAGATCTCATAAGTACATTGACACTCGACATTAAACCAACCTAAACTAGAGAGAGCGTACTAACAACTGAAAATAAACTTCAACTTAAAATCATACAATGCTACCAACTTTGATACACATGGATGGAATCACAGAAGTGGGTTGTCAACATTGAAGGCCAAAAAATATTTTGGACCGAGGGTTCCTTACAAAATTGAATTTTACTAACGAAATCAGGCGATTTGTGAAAGAGTAAAATTTTTTTGACTTAAGTCGTTAAGACCAACAATAAAATTAGATGCACGTAAAATTCCCAATCACAAAACACTTTCGAAAAATTTCTTGAAAAATTGTTGAAATTTGGCAGACTGGACAGCAAGTTGACCTACAACTTGGATACTACTAGCCTGCCTAAAAGGTCGAAAAGTCGCGCAAGACTTCACAACTTTTCTTAATAATGAATAATTTGTAAAACCAAACAAAAATTCTCTATTAAAAATTTTCTGTCGTATTCGAAAAAAATTGTTGAGTTGATATTTTTATGCTTAATGTTATTTTATTAAAATGAAAATAATAAAGTCGAAAGTTATTGAAAATTTTAAAATTAATTTTTCTATGTCCTGGTGGACTAACAAAATGGTTTGGATGAATTTATTTTTTTGTAAAAATTTTGGCTGTCGATCCTTAAAACTCAAAAAATTTCAATAAATTCTAAAACTTTTATGGCAGCCTAATAAACACCCGGCATAGAACCAAATTTTGTTGAATAAATGAATTTTAAGTCGAGTGAGGCTTTAATTTTAAAACAAGTTAAATGAGGTTCGAGAATTTATCTTAAAACTCTAGCCTCGTGAGAAAATAATTTTAAAAAATTCTGTCTCTAATTGTATAAGTAACTTTCTTACCTTGTCCTCGGAGATTTCAGACGATGAGGTTCTCATGAAAAAAACGTTTAATTTTTTTATTGTTAGACAGCCTACGTCCGTAGGAGTCTGCTTGTGGTTTTTAAGTTTAATAAATAAAAAACAACGTAGAGTTTTACAGTAAAACCTAATGACGGAAGACTCCTCAAGCCAAAATCCACGAATGATAAAAGCTGTCGAAGAGTGGTTCTGGTTTTCTGCGGTGAATGTTGTAAAAATATTTTATAGGTGGTGGACGCCGTCTTCGTGCCTTATATACCAAAAAATAACCCAGCCTGGTGCGTGGAGACATTTCTTAGTGCCTATCTTACAACTTCTGGGGCCCGTTGAGATCTATTACCTGTGAAACGGTCAACGAAAAACTGTCGTTAAGGGCTGTAGAGCAGTTGGTGTTTGATAATGGGGTTCCCAACCGGTTTTAAATTAATTATTTATCATTCACGAAGGGACATCAAGTCTATATTAATACAAAAAGTGAAAAGTTTTACTTAAAAATTGAATTTAGTACCACGATGCTTGCTCGTCAGTGTGGAGTGGTAGAATTGTCTTAACTTGTCTGAAATTTTATATTTATAGGGGTTGTGTCGTCATCTATTGCGATGTTAACATGTCTTGTTTTTAAAAGTGCGTAGAAAGGACAGAAACTGACCCGTTCTAAAGCTTCCGATTTGGTGAAAGCTCCGACATGGCTTGTGTATCTGAATGGTCTACACTAATCCAATTTTACAGGTTTAAGTCTTTTATAAATAAATTTGGCGGTTAATTAGGCGCTGTGGAAACAATGATTGTTGCCTGAAATTATTATTATTATTTTGTCAAAGTATTTTGATATTAGTTGCTATTTATTTAATTGACTTTGTAAAAATTAATTTATAGGTGTGTGCAATTAGCATCTTTTAAAATTTATATATTGAAATACAGAAATTTAGCTTTTACTATTTTATGATGGCTTTGGCCTCTGATAATTATTTGCTCTGTCGACCACTGAAATTAAAATTTTGTAGGGCCTCTCGAATTGCAATATAATCGTTCAGACCGGTTTGTAATTATTGCTTATGAATGTCTTTATGAGTTTTGATCATTTTAACGTTTTAAGTGCGGAGCAGCGCTGGCCGTCACGCTTGTGCGAAGTGGTTTTTTAATGAAAATTAATTTTACTATTTCGGCTTTTAAAAATCGGAGAATTGAGATAAAAAATTGCGGTTTGAAGTTTTGAATATGGTTTTTTATTATTTATCTAATTCGTTTAAAAAAAAAAATAGTGACGTGATATTTTGAACCCGTATAGTGTCGGTCTCAGGCATTTTTAAAATGTTTCTAAGGCTGAGGGCCTTCTATGTGATCTGGGTGATTTTTTTGGTAACATTATTTTTTCGGTTTAATTAAATTTTTTGTAGAATTTGGTACTACAACAGGCCCAACATGAGGTTACTCAAGTTTCCCCGCCTATTTAGTATTTGGAAGACATGTGCCCGTGTCAGGCGACTTTTACACCTCTAAGGTGAACTCACGACAACTTCGCGGTCCGAAATAATCTGTTCTGGGCTAAAGATATGTCTTTTCTCCCGAGATATATGATGACGTAAAGAAGCGCCTTCATACTGCCTACGAAAACAAATGCCAAGCAATGTAATCTGCGTAAGCTCCCTTTGAGATTCTCATTGGGTGACATTGTTTGGAAAATAAACCACTTCCTATCTGATGCTTCTAAGCATTTTTCTAAAAAATTAGCCTCTAAATATTCAACCAGTAGGGTGACCAAAGTAATTTCGCCTCTGGTTTACGGTTGTCCGATCTGGATAACAACCCCTTAGGACGTTGGCATATCAAGGATCTTAAAGCCAATTTTTGTAACTTTGACGACGAATCCCTTTCGTCCTATAATAATAGGTTACCCCAAAGCCCTATGTACGTTCTTCGATAAAATTTGAGTGCATGGGCTTAATTTTCTTATCTTGTGTGCATGTGCGTTTATTAGTACGCTCGTGCGTGTTACCTCACGTCAGTTACCTCTGCGTGTCTTTCTTTTGTTATACATTATGTTGGAAATTTACGTTTAAATGCTTTATCCTATCCCTACGTACCTTATTTATATTACCTTGTTGTATGTTATGTAAGTTACCTTGCGCCACTTACGTTAAGTACGTTATCTTACCTTAACGTATATGTTTGTACCGCTATCTTATGTATGTTTACATACGTTATCTTACCGTTGCATACGGGTATCATTATGTACGTCATTTTGCGATAGTTAAATTTGGTTTTACCGCATTGCTTTATTTCGTTAAAGACCTTCTGAGTAGGTGTTTTTATTCGTTTCGATTTCTTAATGACCTTCTCTTCGGCGTTCGGTTAGAGCTACTTCTTCTTCTATGTAGCCTGGAGAGCAAGATGGGATGAGGCACAGGCGGGTGTCTGTATCTTGACGCGACATGGGGGGCGGTGAAGTACGTTGGCCCTCGGCCCAGCAGGCTTTTGGGACCCTGATCGGGTTTGATTTAAGTCCTAGCGCTGGCAGTATCGGGCTGACATTCCGTGGGCCTCGGACCAGAATATGTCCTTAATCCGCGCCAAATCCCTCTTCGGATTGTGGACGCTCGTTCCTTTGTAACAGTCATCCATGACCGGGTTATCGGTTTGAAGGAGACCGTTTTTAGAATGCCTTTCCTGTCGTTTTTTGTGTCTCTTCCGTTTCCTCTCCTAACCGAGCGTCGACGACTGCGTTTTTCTGATTTCGTTTCGTTAAACTACTGTATTTTTTAAGTCTTCGCGATATATCTGAGCATACTGTTGTTGTGGTAGATAACAGACTTCTAAGGTAATTTAGTTTTTGTATTGGCGTTTCGGGTAGTGCTTGGGATGCGGAAAGGGACTAGGTTGAGCGACGAGCTAAAGAAAGGTTGTGTTGACTGGAGATTGCTACCTGATGTGCGTACTAAGTTATTGTTGTGTTGGCCCAAGCCGAAGAGAAATATAATTTGTTGCACTCACACTGAAGGGTCACTCTAGTAAAATTGAGTTTGTGAGTACAGAAAACTATGTTGAGGATGTGCTGATCTTTGGTAAGGCCATTTTAAATTAAATCATATACTAGGTACCTAGTCACTTCTGCCGGTGGCAGCTCGGGATGCCAGCCAGAGTGAGAAATTAATTTAAGGATATTGATTTGCAAATCGTCCCATGTGTATGAATTTTAAGCACAAAAGAATAGTTGTATTTCTTTCCATTACGATTAAAATTTTTGTATGGAGAGACTGATGGACATAGTTACCCGTTTTCCTTTTTTTTCGGCAATATGTGTATATTAGCAGGAACATTGCTAAAATAAAATAAAAAAAAGGTGGCGCCTAACGAAACTGATTAAGTGAGTTATAAATTTTAATGTTAAGTTGTTGATCGCTTTATTATTTTATGACTTTGTTTAGTGTTAAGCTTTTCGATTATTGTCTAGAAAATTTCTTGCTTCTCCACCCTGAAGGAGAGTTATATTTCATGCTAATTGTGAATATATGTTTATATGTATTTGTTTTTATATTGATTTTATTGTAGCAAACCATTTATGCAAATATTTATTTCAAATAATAGGACAGAAAAAGCCACGTTATACAATAGTGTTGATGTAGAACTCATTTCTCTCTAAAAATATGTGCATATCAACTTCTTGAGGCTGTAAAAACACGAGACACTACTAAACTAAAAAATTAAAATAGTTCCTAGTGGCCACCCCTAGATAGTTTAGTTTAGATTCCGTTATCTAGTTTTGTTTCGTTCACAGTGGCCGCTTGCCTTAAAAAATGCCTGCTTCATTCCAGATTATTTATTTATAACATTTTTTTGAACATTTTTTAGTACACAACAAATAATTTGTATCATTAAATAGTATTATATAACCATTGTCTCCATTACAGTAATAATGATGTTCTTCAACATCCCACGCAACTGGAGAATCAGAAAATCCTTGAACATATACTGAGATCCATGGTTTCCTCGTTAGACTATTATATTTTCTGTAACATATTTGTAATATTTGTATTTCTACAAAAAAAAAAAAATAAAATAAATAAGATAAAATAAATTACTTGGCCTTAATTCTTCAATTCACTGTTTTTATTTTAGATATCGTGAAGAATCCTTTCCATTGTAAATATTTTAATTTGTTCAAATTCTTTAGTTAGGTTCAGGAGTTACATAACTAGTAGTATAATTTCCTTGGTGCACTTCCTTCAAAATTACCATCTATAGATATCATTCCTAACCACTCAACAAAATCAACAGTGTCATTTTCATCAATATTAATTAAATTTACTTCCGGGACTTTCACAGTATATGTAGTATTTGG
>JANEYF010005587.1:0-20000 GCA_029963845.1 Rhamnusium bicolor | reverse complement strand
CTGAGAAAGGATCTATTATCGATGATAAAAGGGGAAACACGGGAACCAGCCGAAGGTTAATCCCGAAATCAGGAAAGCGTGTTAGAAATTTTATTGAATGTCACATAATAATTGAGTCGCATTACTTGAGGCTCAAACTAAACGGGAATATATTGACAGCTTAAAAATTTTGGCCGATCTCTACAGAGATTATAAAGAAGATCGAGAAGAACAACTTACATTTGCCAATTATGTGATGTTTAATCGTATCTTAATGACGAATATAACATATCCTTCTACATCCCAAGAAGGATCAAGTGGATCTTTATGAGTCATACAAAATGCAAGTGAAGAGGAAAAATAAGAACTGATAGACACGTATAATCTCCATATAAAAAGAAAAAATCTCTATCACGTTTATGAAAAAGCCGATAAAAAAAACCTCTAATGGTTCAGTGGTCGTAGTTTATGATCTTTAGGCAGTAATACCGGTTCCGAGAGAACAAATCTCCTTCTATTACAAGAGTAAACTTAATTGTTACAACTTTACCATTAGTGATTTATATACTAAAAACGTCGATTGCTACTATTGGAATGAGACTGAGGGAAACCGTGGAGCGAATGAAATTGGAAGCTGCGTACTCCGTTACCTTAAAGCAACTTATTGAAGAAAAATGTGAAGGTGCTGAACCTTTGGATGTTATATTCTTCTTCAACAACTGTGGCGGGCCAAAGCAAAAAAAATAAATATGTCTAGTCATAGCTTTTTTTACGCCGTAAATAAGTTGCCGATTCGAAGCATCACCCACAAATATTTAATACATGGGCATTCGCAAAATGAAGGGGACAATGTACATAGTGTAATTGAAAAACAAATTACGAAATATCTTAAGTCTGCTCCGATTTATGTGCCCGATGAATATGCAACACTAAATCGGACAGCAAAAAGAAATGGTCCACCTACAGTTCATGAACTTACCTTTGAAGATTTTATGATTTTTAAAACGTTGCAAGGAGAATAACGAAAAATTTTACAAAAATACTGAAGGAGAAAGTTAACTTGCATGACATCAAGATAATTAAAATAGACACAGAACACCCGAATTTCTTTTTCTATAAAACTTCCTATGAACAAGTCGAATTTAAAAAAGTTGACATGATTAATGAAAAAAACTAGATCTCAAAAAACATAATATTAATACAGTTCTATTGAAGTTAGTTCAAGCCTATTCTAGCATTATTCCATTAAGAGACATTAAAAAGTGACACTTACCGAAGAGCTAGTTAAAAAAAATATAATTAAAAGGAAATATTATAACTCTTTTTTTTTAAATCTTCTCTAGCTCTAGTTTAGTTTTAGTCCATTAAGAGATGTTTCAATGAAGTTTAAGTTATTTACCAAGAAAGACCGATAGTTAACTTTAGTTTTAGTGCAAGTTTTCAGTTTTATATTTTGATTTTTGAATAAAAAAGTCCACAATATTTCAAAACTTCTTTATTTACAATTATTAATAGCAACAAAGTATCCTAATTATATCTTTTGCCTTTTTAGCATTCAGTAAAAGTGTCATTTTTCAAAATAATTTCAGCATTTATACTAAAATAAAACTAGTAAAGTGACACAACTCAAAAGAAGCTTCTATTTAAGGCTTACCAAGTGGAAAAAAGAATATAAAATTGCATAAGCTTTTCAACAATTTCTAGTATTAACTTAAATGACGTGATTGGTAAAAAAATGGATATTTAAAGTAATAACCAGTTTTTCTCACTTTACACAAAACTTCATTTTTCCAGTTGCATCACTTTTGTAACCACGGTGCGATATATGGTATTTAAGATGAATTATTTGTTTTTAATTTTTTTGTTTTCATCAATAGAAAAGTTTTAACAGCGACTTAAAGTTAAGTAAAAATCCCGATATTGACAAATTACGTAATATATTAACACATGCAAGTTACTAATGATATGCGTATGCAAATATTACGTCTTTGGATATGAAAATACGCCATACTTAATATTTACATCACGCGTAGCGTAGCAGAGGCTATTTTTATGTCTGTGTTATGTAAATATTTAAGTATGCTTATGTAGCCGAACATAGTAGGCACTAGTCAAGTTCTTTGTTAAATTTTTAAATGTGAAATAAATGATTTTAAATTGGAATTGGAATTGGAATTGGATACTATAGAAAATTTATTAATGATTGGAAATGTACGCTGACAACCAGAAACAACTGTTAATACCCATAAGAGGTATGTAAATCTTTGTAAGTTACACCACGCTCCTCACCGATGCCAATAATATTAAATTTGGAGCCTAAACGTGTTTTTAAAGAGGGATAAATTACACAAGTACCCAGCGCTAAATGAAAATTAACAAAAATGAGGAAAATTCCTAAAATTATGTTCAAGAATCTCCTACGGTCCACTTTTCCAACATTTTCAACTTTTTTGGGGTACTACCGAACATTTCAACTTTTCAACCGACTTTTCCTTGGTTGCAACACCATTTATATGTGTGTTGTGTGTCTGTTGAAAAGATGGCCACAACTTAGGGAAAGACACAAATAGAAAACCATTGTCATGAAGCCAGCGAACATTCGTGGCTTCAATTGGAAGACCCTGAGCTTTCAGGGCAACAACCACATCTCCAGGCAACTATAACCGCTTGCGTGGAATTTTTCACCCTGGAATGTAAATAATACAAAATTGTATCGTTTACATTCCTCCGTGGCGATGTTGGTTGTTGCTCTGAAAACTTTGGGTCTTCCAATTGAAGCTACAAATGTGGCTTCCTGTCAGTAGTTTTCCATTTGTCTTCCTTCTTAAGTAGTGCCCATTTTTTCAACTTATCTACACCGTGCTGATAAGGACCATTAGTCCGAAACACGTGTCCATGGTTTTGACACTCTATGCGGGCATACCTTTAACACTGATGTAGTTTTCACAAAACACCAATACCCTATATACTGCACTCGACGCGTGTTTCGTCAACCAAGTTTGTATCATGTGGAGATGATGATGTTTCGTTAATGTTCCCATGTTGTGTTCTTTATATATATATATATATATATATATATATATATATATATATATATATATATATATATATATATATATATATATATATATATATATATATATATATATATATATATATATATATATATATATATATATATATATATATATATATATATATATATATATATATATATATATATATATATATATATATATATATATATATATATATATATATATATATATATATATATATATATATATATATATATATATATATATATATATATATCAGGGTGAGCCGCGGTGGGTGGAGTATTAGAAGTATATGGAGAATGGATCAACCGATTGCTTTGAAATTTTGGTTACCAAGATAATCGAGTATGGTCTCTCCAACTAAAATATTTTCGACGAAGTGGGGGGTATTGCTTCGCCATACGTAAAACTGGCAACATCTTCGTTATTTTAAATGGAATACCCTGTATATTTTTTGTTTTTTGGATCGTCGTCTCTTTCTGGAGTAACTTTTATTAATATTTCCCTATATCTATCTTAAGCCGTTTTCGAGATAATAATTTTTTCTGAATTTATTGCCAAAAATTTGACTTCCAGTAAATCGTGTTATCTCCTACCTACGCAGCAATTAAAAGATAATTTTTTAGTTGCGGCTAGGCAAGGCCTGGAGACATCTCCTCCATTAATCAAATGTTTCGAATATCATACAGGGTGAGTTAGAGAACGCTTTCTACAAGTGACTTAGACAAATGTACGAAAGTCAATTTTTTTAAATGGAATGCCCTGTATATTATTACTGATTCGGAAAGGCGATACGTTTACCTCTTTAAAAAGGTAATATACTCTATACCTAATGCACACCGTTTTCGATTTAAGGGCACTTTTCTGTAACCTTACCAAGAATATTAGTCTTCTGGTATATCATAACGGGTGGGCCATGAAATTTTTGTTTTGTCATTTTGTAATGACAACTGTTATTTTTCTAAATAAATTTGACGTTAGTGATATTTGCACCTAATTTGAATAGCTATGTAGCACAAATATGGCAGGAAATAATTATACAAACACTGTTTTAATTGATTTGTTTATTATCCATGGACAGTGCAATAAGATTATCAGCAGAACTTGTAGAAGATTTAATGAGAAATATCCGAATTTGCCGCAGATTAGAGGAATTTTATAAATTTTGGTTCATCATTAAGAGAACAATAACAGTGTCAGTATTAGGAAAAAATAATAACTAAGCAGTAACAACAGTAACAAAGTCTAAGTAGCAATAACAAATAATACCAATAACAGTAATAAATATAAAAATCTTAAAAATATTGTTATAATTGTTCGAAATATAGACCGTTAACTTCCAGACACTTTTGTATACGACGATGGACGACGTTTGTTGTAGCAGCTCTTATTTCAGCGGGGTCCAAGTTTTCAATCTCTTGAATCACTCGACGTTCTAATTCTTCCCTGTTGTGGACTGGAGTTTTATAAACTCTATCTTTAAGAGTACCCCAAAGATAAAAATTTAACGGAGAAGAGGTCAGGGGACCTCGGAGGCCAATTCCACGGCCCCAAACGTCTAATCCAGCGATCATCGAAAAAGCGGTCCACCTCCATACTAATTTCGTGTGTACAATGTGCAGGAGCCCCCGTCGAGTTGATACCAACAAGTTATATATTTTTTAATTGATATAATATCAAGGAAGTCTTCCACAATTGTTCTAATTATGTCTAAATATTTTCTGGAATTCAATTTTTCGTCGTATATGTAATATTTTATTTTGTCATCCATTAACATACAAAACACATTGAAACTAAATTTGACTTGAAAGCCAGCCTCTCTAGTAACGTGGGGTTGTCTGTGGCCCAATGGTGACGATTTCGTGTGTTACAAATCCCTTCCCTAGAAAATTTTGATTCATCAGTCCATATAATTTTCTTCCATAATTTTTAAAAATTGGAGTCCTCTTGCATACGTACAAGTAACATTTCATAAAATTCTATTATCTGTAGATAATCCTGAGGCATGAGAAATTGGACTCTTGTAAATTTGTAATTATGCATTTTATGGTTTGCTAGTATTCTTCGAATGGATGAATATGGCAATGCTAAATCCCGCTCAGCACAACGTATGGAATACTGGGGATTTGCATGAAAATATGCTAGCACATTGATTTCATTTACCTCGTCAGATGTCACAGGTTTAGGTAAATTTCTTGCTTCTCTTAATGACGAAACAAAATTTATAAATTCCTCTGAATTCGTAAAAACTTTATGTTGTTCATCTGCGGCAAATTCGGATATTTCTCATTAAATCTTCTGCTGAAGTTCTGCTGATAATCTTATTGCACTCTCCATGGATAATAAACAAATCAATTAAAACCGTGTTTGTATAATTATTTTCTGCCATATTTGTGCTACATGGCTATTCAAATTATCTGTAAATATCACTAACGTCAAATTTATTTAGAAAAATACCATCTGTTGTCATTACAAAATTACAAAACAAAAATTTCATGGCCCACCCGTTATGATATACCAAAAGACTAATATTCTTGGTAAGGTTACAGAAAAGTGCCCATAAATCGAAAACGGTGTGCATTAGATATAGAGTATATTACCTTTTTAAATAGGTAAATGTATCGCCTTTCCGAATCAGTAATAATATACAGGGCATTCCATTTAAAAAAATTGATTTTCGTGCATTTTTTTAAGTTTTTTTGGGGAAGGGTTTCTTAACTCACCCTGTATGATATTCGAAACATGTGATTAATGGAGATGCCCCAAGTTGTTGCTAAGCCGCAACTAAAAAATTATCTTTTAATTGCTGCGTAGGTAGGAGAAAACACGATTTACTGAAAGTCAAATTTTTTGGCACAAATTCAGAAAAGAATTATTATTTCGAAAACGGCTTGAGATAGGTATAGGGAACTATTAACAAAAGTTACTCAGAAAGAGACGACGATCCAAAATGCAAAAATATACAAGTCATTCCATTTAAAATAACGAAGATGTTGCCAGTTTTACGTATAAGTGGCAACACCGCACTTTCGAAAATATTTTAGTTGGAGAGATCATACTCGATTATCTTGGTGACCAAAATTTCAAAGCAATCGGTTGATCCATTCTCCATATACTTCTACTTCCACCCACCGTGGCTCACCCTGTATATATGTATATATATATATATGTATGTATATATATGTATATATATATATATATATATATATATATATATATATATATATATATATATATATATATATATATATATATATATATATATATATATATATATATATATATATATATATATATATATATATATATATATATATATATATATATATATATATATATATATATATATATATATATATATATATATATATATATATATATATATATATATATATATATATATATATATATATATATATATATATACGGGTGTGCAGGACTAGGGAACCCCCCAAATTTTTCTACAATTTTTGAGATAGAAATTTGAAATTTGTAGGGATGAATCAAGATAAAAATTATAATATTTTGATCCACCCGCGCCAAAAAAGTCATTTCCGGTTTAACCGGAAGTGACTCCCACTTTCTTATTTTAAATAGCACCCTGTATATTTAGGTGATTTTTCTGATGAATATTTAATTTCCCCCTTATAAAGCTTTTTTTCAGATTTGAATGGGTTCATAAATAACCTAGACAATTACATTTGTTTGTTTCTATTAAGAAGGCTATGAATCTAATAACGAAATACATTATAAATAAAATAATTGTCAACACTCGTTGTAAGGGTGTCTACCATCATTACTATTATGTAATTGTAATTATTTCTCATATCGTTTATTTCTTTATTTACGTTTGTTTATTTTTTTTTTTTCGATATGTTTATTTTTTACATTTCGTACTACCATAATTTGCTTATTTTGAATAGCATCCTGTGTGTTTTATGTGTGTTTTTCTTCCTCATCAAATTTCTCTCCGATGATGTATGTATTTGTTATAATAATAACGTTATTAATGCACAAAATGTCGAACATAAAATATTCCTGATACTGTTTTCACTCTTTTCCACGAGTAGGCTGTGTACTCGTATATGTACCTAGGTACGTGAAAATGTAATTTTTTAAGTGATCCAATTGTTTACACATATCAAATTATACCTATTGTAGTATAATAATAATAGTATTAACAAAAAGCATAAATTTATTTAATACTTAAACATGTACATCTACCCTACCCGACAAAATGAACTATTCATTGCAAATAAAGAAACTAGGAAGTAAGTCGTTTAGAAGACCAGAGTTATAAACTAGAAAATAATGAAGAAATAGTGAGTACTATACATTGAACTAAAGTACAGAAACTTATAAAACTGAACCAAATTAAATGTTAAATAACTAAAACCTTATAAATTTTGTTCAAAAGGCCTTGGTTTGCTTAAAAAACATTCTTTCTGAACGTTCTCTCATTACATTTCGTAAATTACATTTTCACGTACCTAGGTATACGAGTACACAGCCTACTCATAGAAAAGAGTGAAAACAGTATCAGGAATATTTTATGTTCGACATTTTGTGCATTAATAACGTTATTATTATAACAAATACATACATCATCGGAGAGAATAATTTGATGAGAAGAAAAACACCACATAAAACACACAGGATGCTATTCAAAATAAGCAAGTTATGGTAGTACGAAATGTAAAAAATAAACATATCGAAAAAAAATAAACAAACGTAAATAAAGAAATAAACAGGTATGAGAAATAATTACAATTACATAATAGTAATGCTGGTAGACACCCTTACAACGAGTGTTGACAATTATTTTATTTATAATGTATTTCGTTTATTAGATTCATGGCCTTCTTAAAAGAAACAAACAAATGTAATTGTCTGGGTTATTTATGAACCGATTTTAAATCTGAAAAAAGCTTTATAAAGGGAAATTAAATATTCATCAGAAAAATCACCTAAATATACAGGGTGGTATTTAAAATAAGAAAGTTGGAGTCACTTCCGGTTAAATCGGAAGTGACTTTTTTGGCGCAGGTAGATCAAAAAATTACAATTTTTGTCTTGATTCATCCCTACAAATTTCAAATTTCTATCTCAAAAATTGTAGAAAAATTTGGGGGGGTTCCCTAGTCCCTGGGCCACCCGGTATAACGTATATTCAAAAATAAAATTATGTTTTAAAATATATCAGCAGGTATCACACTAGCTGCAAAAACGCATAAGTCCTCAAGTCACATCAAAAATTGCAAACACAATATTAAGTAGTAAATGATAACGTAGGTCGTATATCCAAATCAAAATTATTAGAATAAATGTATTCTCTAAATTTTTTAAGCTCTACCATTGTTATCCCTTGCCAGCTTTCTAATTCTGACAGTACTTTTATGTTTGTACAGCTGGCTGAAAGTAGTTCTACAGTTCTCATATTCATATCACTACTGTATAGTACCCTCAGCTCCTCAAGCTGCTTCATAGGGTTTACGTTCAATATATTAACTATAGTTGAATGAGTGATACCTGTAGATGAACCTAAATGTATGTAGTGAATGTTTAAAGCGTGCGTTAAGATAAATTCTAAATGACCTATAGAACTATCAACAACCCAAAAAATCCTCTCCAAGTTCAAAAACGGTTGTACTTTCAATTTCTGAGATGGGATAGTAGAAGTATTCATAAAATCACAGTTATAAAACACTAAACTTTTCATTTTTGGACAGTATTGACTAATATCTATCAAAACTTTGAAATCCATTTCTTCGACATGCTCTAAATGCAAACTCGTGATGTTATTTCCTCTGACTTCCAAAGCTGCTTTAAATAATCTCCATAAAATGCACACGATAATAGTTTTAATTCATTTAAATTATCTAATGAAATTAAACCGTTAGATCCAAAATTTGCACATCGTGAAATAAACTAATATATTCTAATTTTAGGAAACATATCAACAAATAATCTTAAATTTTCAGTTGATAAATCACGTGTTTGTATTTTTTTGAGCCCAAAAGGTCCACAATTGGAGTAGCTTTGTGCAAGTACTTAATAACATTTCCAAATTCATCACAACGTCCTGTATCTTGTAGCTTAGGCAAACTTATTATAAGCTGTGCAAGGCCTATAACGGTAACTGAAGTTCGATGTAACTGAAGCTCTCGTAAGTTTTTACATTTAAGTAGAAATGGTATGCTGCGATCTGTAACCGATCTGGAAGAAGTTAAGTCTAAACACTGAATATTTGGACAATTTTCTCCCACTGCTTGGACAATGATGTCAGTGTCAAAACAAAGGCAAAGAGACTTTAAATTCTTCATTGCAGTTATCCCATCTAACAGACATTTATCGTATTCACTGGTTCGCCATCCTCCAGAACAAGATCCAAGATTAAGATTTTCTAGGCCAATCATATTATGTAAGTTTTTATACAATACGTATCTCATAATTTTTGGCCATTCTGAAAAATCTATCTGCTTTAGATGGGGATTGAGCACCACTTCAGTCAGACTAACAACTACATTCATTTCTGTTAAAAATGCAGACATCGAAGTATGAGGGTAATACGTTTTTTTTGTTTTTTCTATTAGAGCTTTGACGGAATTTAGCACTTCTACAGCCATTGTGTCATACAAATAATAAAGAACATGTGACACCAAAAAGCTTATTTAGCCAGTCGAGACTTTGTTGCAGACTAGAAATTATTTTTTGGTGTTCACGGTAAATTTGTATTTTAGATATAATAGGTGGTAGCCTGTACAGTCCACCAGAGAGCTTCATGCTTTTGAGGGACAGTTCTGCAGAGATGGCACATCTCGATGTCTAGGCATCCTCTGAAAAATTGTTGGTGGTGTTAATATAAATAGACCCACCACTGCTTTCCGATTTAAAAATATGAAAATTACAGCAATTTATCTACAATAATTTACTAAAAACTTTATTTTATTACAATGTCTACATAAAACTTAAGAAAAAAAAAATAGATATTATTATTAGGAGTCTACTTGCTTTTAATCATTAACTGAACATTATTCCAAAAATGTAAATATCATATCTACACCATGTGATGATTACTGATTTTAACCTTAGCCACTTTAATATAATAATACAATTTATTATTACCTATTCTAGCAAACATTCATTTTACAACAATAGGAAAGTGAGTGTGCTTTTTATTCATCTTTTCCCTGTCAGGAGTATATAAAAGTATTCGAAAATTTACAAACGGGACTCATTTTATCTGTTTGAAAATATTTGTAAAAAAATTAAAATTAAACAAAAAAAAAAAGAACAGAACTCTGATAATCAAGGCCTAAAAGGACAGTAATCCTAAAAATATTATGTAAAACAATATATTTATAGTTTTGTAAACTATATTATTTCCATGAGAATTAAAACAAAATAGAATGTTTAGGTCAGTTGGCAGATCATCTAAATTAGGCCGAGTGTAAGAATAATTCCGGACAAGCTGGAATTAACTTTTTAACCAATTAGTTGGGCCTCGTAGTCACATACTAATTTGCACCCCTTGAGAGATTGAGCTTTATTTGGAAAAATCTAAAAAAATAAAAAAATTTTTGAAATATTTCTAAATATCTCAGTTAGTGTCAACTTAACAACAAAACATTTAGTTATCGAAGTTAAATATGAGTAAATTCTCTACAAAAATGTTCTATATATTTTTTGCTGTACGTCTACTTGTTTCAAAGTAATAGGCGCCTAAATATATGACATGTTGAATTTCTCGATGTTATACCAAAATCCAAACTAAGGCTCCATATGGTGTTTTCAATGCGGAAAAGTACTTAAAAATGTCGCGTGTCAGGGTGGGAGTGTCATAGAAATGGCGGCAGTCGCGCCATTAACATGACCACTAACTAAAGATGCATAGATTGCTTGCATTATTTGACTATACATCCAAATTCAGCAATGGTGAAAAATAAAAAAATCCCTTTTAGCCTGAGGATTGAAAAAATTTCAAGATTGCTGAGAATGATCCACTCTCAAAAGAAACAGCCCATCAGAATTATTAATACTCATTTCTTTGTAATGCGCCAAAGATTGTAAATAGGGCTGTAGTTATCGCAAAACAGGTTGGGGTTGCTCAATAATTTGTGGATTCCATTAAGGAGAATCTTGTTTGAATATTGTGTGGACGTGTATGAATTGGACGAAGATGATAGGAATGGATTGATAATGAAACAAAATCACCTTTAGACCGTTCTCAGTTAACCCCTAGAAAATGAGACAGACTATGTTGAAAATCAACAGAAATGAACCATCGACTTCAAAACGAATGTAAGCTAGCTTAGGCTTTCCTGGGGATACCACATAAAAAAACGCGCCGAGTACTATATCTCAAGATAATGTGAAACAAGTTTTCTTGACTGGACTAGACAAAAATCATGTATAGTGACAAATCTCTCATTAAACAGCGAGGTAATTTCTTTATTTGGTAGCTGAACTGAGGCATGTTAAGAGGCAGAAAACGAAGTAGTACGTTCGACTCGATGTTAATATTTAGTGGCACATTGGCATATTTAGTGGTAATATTAATGCAATATCAGATAACTATGTTTTTGAATGTACGCCAGTAAAATAAAAAATTAAAGATATTATTTATATTTCAGTGTATGAACCTCCAAATACAACCATTGACAATTCATACATAAAATGCAGGAGCTGTGATTTCAGGCACTGGCAATTCAAAAAAAAGTAAGTAGTTGTGGTGGGTAATTTTAATATTGACTTTTTGCCCTCAGCTAAGTGTGAAAACAAGGATTTTTTTTTACATTTGTTAGATGCTTATATTGAGGTAACTATTAATTTACCGACTCAAGACACTGAGGCTGGTAAGTGCATAGTCATTCTACGGACTCTTTCATTGCTGAGTGGCGGTTATGGAGTCGTCGGAGAACGACTATGCATACCCAGCTTTACCGATCTAAAACATGCATAGATAATATTCTGATTCATGGAATTGACATCTAAGTAACAGAGATAATAATACCAACATTTCAGGACCATTAAGTGCACAAATTTTAGCCATAAAATCTGAAACTAAAAAAATAATCAACAATATAGATGAGAACATTTAGCGATGTTAAGTTTTTATGTGATCTTCTAGAAATTGAAAATTGGTTATATGCATAAAGCCCAAATACTTGGCAAAAATATAAAACAGTTCTCACAACAATCTGTCATATTACTTTAATCTGTATTTTTACTCTCAAAAAATATAATTTAACTAAGAACATATATATTTGGAAAATTGAAAAAATACAAAAATGCTAAAGAAACGTTCAAGTTTCTGCCAGAACTATGCTCAATGCAGTCTATAGCAAAAAACCTATATACACACAGTAACGGAAGTAACTAATGTGATCCACTTTTTAAAAATAAATTATCATCTGGGGAGGACATTTCTAATACTCTTCGTAAAAAAATATGTTGGGTAATAGCTGAACCCTTAACACATAATATAAATTATTCATTAACTAATGGTATATTTCTAACAAAGTTAAAACTAAAGTCTGTTCACTTAAACTTTGCAGTGGTGGGTTGGACTTAGTCATCCCGATTTATAATGGTCAAAGTAGCGAGTGTATTGTAAATTGCTTATTGCTAGGCGTATTAAATATATCATTGTGGGTTACTTATTCATTACCAGGCGTAAAATATTTCAAGGCATTAGAATTAAGATAAATGCCTTTTAGGTTTATTGAATCAGTGGAAAAATATTTCAACAGAAATCAAGTATACGTACATACGTAAATTTATTTACAATAACAAGAAATGCCTTTTATTGGATAGTAGTGAAAGAAACAAAATAACAAACATAAAATTGATACATTTTCTTTGAAGTTTTAAATAAGAAACTAAAATTACCGGTTACGCCGAAATAAGAACATCTTAATTTAGTAAAAAATTTCGATTTAGATATAAGAAAGCCAAACGTCTTAAAAATTTCCGTTACTTTTTTATTTTGTACCACATAAGAAATAATGTCAGAAAATAAAATAATATTAAATTCTACCTGCTTAAAAAGCGGACCAACTTGTTTGCTGCACAATTTTCATACTTCTGCTTTAAACAATGTTATGTTTTCTCCTATCTTAATAAAGCAATATGCTGCATTTTGCAAATTGACCTGTGTAGAAAAGTGATTAAAATATACACCATATATTATACTGCGTTCATTCATATGAGTACATAAAAAATTATTTACCTGGGCTCGCAGAGTAATCCTTTCCGTCTATCTTAAATATAACATATTATTATTTTTGGTAAGGTTAAGGGGACTATGTTGGTCATTAACAATTAGATTTAATAATTACATATTAATATTAGTCGTCGAAAACACAATACAATTTATATTAAAACACAATCTACAAACGTCCAACTACTACCGATGCCTATGAAAATTGATTTAACCGCTATCGGAACTTTCCACTTGTGTATATCTGCGCCATCTGCACCAATCATCTGCGCGCATTTTGTTCCCTATCCTGGCTAACGCTGCAAAGCTTATGTGAACAGACTATAGCGGTAGTCATACCTATCTATAAAAAGGATGACCCATTTATAGTTGAAAATTATAGACTTATCAGTAAAGTTAACGGCAGTAGTAGCTTTTACCTTGAAAACGTATTTATGAATGCGCAAATCCGTACACAATTCAGTGTAGCCGCAGTCAGTTTGTATTGTAAAATCAGTGTTTAGTGTTTACACTGTTTACATCACTTTTTACTAGTGAGCCGCAGGCCTAATATACTAAAATTGTGGTAGGGTAACGACGGCCATTCACTAGTTTTGATTGGCAGACAGATCGTAAACAGACCAGCTTACGCGATCTAACTTGTTCTGTCAGGAAACAGGTGAATAAATAAGAGAAAGGCGAATCCCTTAAAATATAAATATATGTATCATATCAAAGTAAGCATTGATTAAAATAATTATTACCTCATGAAAATATATAAAATAACTATAAATTGTAAAAAAATTAAACTAAATAAAACGCAACAAAAACACTGGTATTATTTAAAACAGTTAAGAATATAAAAAAAATATAACAATAATTACTACACAAACCAGAACAGTAACTAAATATTAAAAAACCTATATCATAAAAAATTATGTGCATCACCAGGATAAATTTTTAAACAAGTTGTAAACTATTTGCAAAACTTTTTTTTTAGAATCAGGTGAGAAACAAACAATAATAAATCAATGTTTTTTTTCTATGAAGAATGAAAACAACATAAAAATAAATAGTGAAGCTCGTAAAAACATTTAACATGAGAACAAAAAAATATACATATACAGTGTTTCCCCTGATTGAGTTCGCAATAGGTGATATAGACCTCAAATTTTAGATTTTTTTTGCAATTTGAAACATCCCTAGTTACCTTGATAAGACATTTTTTTATGAACTTTTGTTTTATTTTTAATTACGTCTACTGGTAGTTAGGCAAAAACTCCACTTTCTTGTTTATGTAAAGTACATTTTCTGTAAAGATAGCAAAATGTCATTAAGGAAAGATATTCAGATTAATAAGTTATATTTGTATGCAACATTTTAAGAAGATCCGCCTACTTTGATAATTTTAATTTTTTTCTACTATAACCGCATTTTCCGTTAAAATAATTTACTTAAATAACAAAATAATTTTTTTTTTTCGAAATCGACATACTGTGATGTAAAATGACGGTTATTATACAGAATAAAACATAACAAAATATTATTATATTACTAACTCCAAGTTGTGTAAAAACTATTATAAATAAAACAATATCAATATCTTGATGTCTTTAAAAATGAAATTAAAATAAATAATTTTTGAAGTATACAACATTTTATTTGGTGTCATTTTATGAAACTAAATAATCGTATTTCCGTATTGATGGCCTACATGATTATATGTTAAATCTGTATGGTATTTAGGATGAATCATGTCTTCGTTTTCGATATTACTGACAGAAAAAATTTAACAGTGATTTATAGATTTAAGCTGGATATCTGATGAAAATGCACCTTTTAAATACAGCTGAGCTGAAGTTAGTATATGGCACTGCTCTTAATAAATAATCCCTGTATGAGCTACATAATCAAATAAACAAAGTATTTTAAATTTTCAACTAAAAAAATCAGTAATTGCGAAAACGTAACCATTTTAATTCAGTAATTAATCTGCTTCTTCCACTCACATATTCGACAAAAGCAAAAATCTGCTTGTTTTAACCATAATGAAAATGACGTTGTCATATTAATATTTGACACGTGACAATTTTGGCATTCTGTCGTCACAGTGCAGCCAATAACGATAGTCATTTTCATTATACCCGTGACGTGACCGTGACGTGACCGTGTCGTATATCCAAGCTCACATCACTAAACATACTAGTGATTTTTTTAATGCAATTGATTATTTTCAATACCTATAATATACGCGATTAGACGCCGCCCATGGCCTGGAATTCTTTCAAGGTTAAAGCTACTACTGCCGGTATCACTACCCATCAGCCTTTTATCAAGTATTGCTAAGGTCTTTGAAACTACAATGTGTAAAAGGCTGTATCATTTCTTAAAGTTAATAATATCTTATGTTTGATGTTATTTTAAACTTATTTCAAGTTCATTTTATCTCGTATTTATTTTTTTTGCTGTTTAAAATTTCAACCTTTATTATTATTTTTTAAATAAATGGCATCATAATACAAGTTTTTATTTATTTTAAAAATCTTGCAGATGTTCCAAATATAAATTGGCAAAAGTAAGGGTTAATAAATAACATCAGCAATAAAATCAGCATTTGAAGAAAGCTGCCCCCTGAAAGAGAGAAGAACAAAACGAGAGACCTCTTGGGTGGGAATCACGAACTCTCATCCAGGGAGGGCAGAAGTTCGGGTTATTCAACCAGGCGAAAAGAACTGGAAGATGGGAGGTATACAAAGCCGCCAATCTGAAATACGTATATGCCATAAGAGATGCTAAAACAAAAACATGGAGGAAGCAATGCGAGAGATCGAAAGTACTCCAGAAGCAGCTAGACTCAGAAGATCCTACAGAGAGACAATCAAGGTAAGATTGGATCACTGCAGAAACAACAGGAGGCTACACAAATACTGAGAAGGAGACTCTAGATTTACTTCTAGAGACACACTTCCTGGGCAGTGTGGCCATTCCACAACACAACAACGGTCCAACAGAAGACATACCAATGAGAAGGGTGTCAAAGGAGGACTGAAAACTCGCAAAGGAAGTTATAAATATAACAAGGCTTGAATGGGCGATTAACACTTTCGAACCATACAAGTCAGCAGGAGTGGATGGAATATTTCAGCACTACTTAAACAAGGAATGAAAAAATTAGCAACACCCTTGTGCACACTATTCAGAGCTAGCCTAGCACTTCGGATATGTGCCAACTAGTTGGCGGAAGGTGAACGTGGCATTCATACCTAAACCAGGGCGTGTTACCTATGTCCAGGCGAAATCCTTCCGGCCAATCAGCCTTACATCATTTCTCCTCAAAACCTATGAGAAACTGGTTGATAGACATATAAAGGACGATGTGATGGGCCAAAAACCCTTACATCGAAACCAATATGCCTACCAAGCAGGGAAATCGTGTAGTTAGCGATACACGAGCTTACTCACAGAATAGAAAAGGCACTAGACAGCAAACAAACTGCCATAGGAGCCTTCTTAGATACAGAGGAAGCATTTGACAATACCTCATTCAACTCAATAAGTGAGGCAGTGAAGAGGCGCGGAGTCGGTCTTTCCAATAACAAGATGGATTGACTCAGCACTCAGAACACGGAAAAATCCAATCCACGCTGGGAAACATGTCGGAGGAGGTGTCTGTAACCAGAGGTTGCCCGCAAGGAGGGGTTCTATCACCCCTCCTGTGGTGCTCGGTTATGGATGAGCCTTAGCACAACTGGAACAGTGAGGAATATATGCGCAAGGATATGCAGACGACGTCACCATCCCTAGCAGTGGGAAAATTTGAAAGCGTTGCATCAGAAAGAGCTCTCAATACGGTAGATCGATGGTGCACACAGGAAGGGCTTTCTGTTAATCCAGGAAAGACCACGGTGGTGACTTTCACAAGGAAAAGAAAACTCCAGAACCTGAGGAAACTATATCTTCGGGGAAAGAACTACAGGTGAGCAATGAAGTCAAATATTTGGGACTAACCTTAGATACCAAGCTTAACTTCAAAGCTCACATAGACAAAGTGACAATCAAAGCCACGCGGGTCTTACGGACCTGCAGAAGCATGGTGGGCAAGAGCTGGGGACTTCAATCAAAAATGGTGCACTGGTTGTACCAAAGGGTCGTCGTACCAATAATAATCTACGCCTTCCTGATCTGGTGGCACAAGGCCGGAAAAGGAGAGGCGATGAGAAAACTAGGCAAGTTGCAAAGTCTTGCATGTCTAGGGATCACGGGAGCAATGTCAACAACGCCGACCGCAGCCTTGGAAATACTGCTAGGCCTACCTCCACTACACCTAGTGGTGGAGAATGAGGTACTAATGGCAGCATACAGGCTGAAAACAACTGGGTATGGGACCATCTCAAGGAGAGGATACCATACTGAAGTATTCCAATATGTAGGAAAAAATCGGCTACTCGATATGCAGTCAGACAGAATCAGCACAACCTACAACTTCACAAAAACTTTCAGGGTAAAAATACCTGAAAGGGATGGAGAAAGGAGGCAGGATGCAGAGACAACAAAATGACACCATTTGGTATATTGACTGATCAAAAACGTCAAGCAGTACCGGAGCAGGAGTTGCGGGAGAACAGCCAGGGACAGACATCAGCCTAAACCTTGGAAGTATCGCAACAGTGTTCCACGCCGAAATCACAGCAATAGACGTCTGTGCACAAGAAATGATACGGAGGGCATACAAAAATAAGAAAATCCGCATCATCACTGACCGCCAAGCAGCCCTCAGAGCTCTTGAAGCAGTAGAAATATGATTTAAAACAGTAAAAGACTGCCTGGAGTCTCTGGAGAAACTTACATAACACAACAGTATACAACTGGAGTGTACACGAGGACACCAGGGAAATACGGGAAACGAAAAAGCAGACATGCTAGCCAGAAAAGGCGCTAAATCAATTCTAACAGGTCCCGAACCGACCTGTGGGGTATCTTACAGCACCGCGAAAGGATCGGTAAAGGAACTATTAAGACAGAAACACTACTCGCACTGGATAGAGATACCGGGAATGAGGCAGTCACGCTTGTTCATCGGAGAAATATCTAGAGCAAGGACCAATGAAATGCTAAAGCTGAGTAGAAAACAGCTGAGGTGTGCAGTGGGAATATTAACAGGACACCGCACATTAAACAAACACCTAACTAATATAAGGGTGAAAGACAGTCCAGATTGCAGGATGTGTGGTGAAGAGGAAGAAACTCCCCACCACATCTTATGCGAATGCCCAGCCCTAACGGCAATGAGACTAACACACTTCGAGGAACCACTTTTAACCCCGGAAGAGATAGCCAGAGCTCCCATAAACTGTATACTCGCCTTCTGGAATAGAACGGGTCTTATGGAGTAATGAGACTATGGGGTACAATAAGCTTAAGCTTCAATACAGCGGATAGTCAAAACCGCAACCCGCAAGGAAAAAAAAGGGTTAATAAATCAATTGTTTTGGGCTACGAGTACCGGCCCCGAGGGCTTTCTGTTTCGGTTCACATTATCTGAAGGCCTTATTAAGGGTTTGTAACACAATAATAAATTACGTTACAGAAATTAGACAACCTCGAAATCCACAGCCGAAGCTGTCTTCAAGTGGGCTACACTTAGAAAAATGTGGACATATGTACAACCATTCCCACCGACATTGCCAGTGCTAGTTGCGGGATTAGAACCTGCAGCTACGATTGAAGATTTCTAGTCACACTTGCCGTCTCGTGCTCTAGCAAACTATACCACCGATATACTTTGTCATACCGAATATTTTTTTATTTTTATGAGAGGGATATTTCAAAAATATTAATTTTATTTAATACCTCGTGATTCTAAGTTTACATAGCATATTGGCATTTTTTTTCTGTTCTGTCGCTATCCAGTTTCCTTAAAAAATCTAGTTCATTCTATGGTGTCTCACTTAAGACTATAACACCCCTACAACTTTTTTAGTTTTTGCCCAATTTAAACTAAATTGGCCTCAAAAGATAGAGGTAATTAAAATCTACTTATAACTACAAAATCATCTACCCTCTTCAAATGCAAAACCACCTACGATGCAAGATTTAGTGAAAAAATTGCAAAAGATATTGGGCATTTTTTTTATAAAAAAAAAAATATATATAAATTGTTCAGAATCACCCTACTGGGACGATTCTTAATATCTTTCCTTAATAATTTTTTTTTGATTTTATCAATAAATTAATTATATTTTACCCCCACCTCTCTCCGCATTTGTTTTTTAAATGGCAACCTCCACTTTTTTAAAGGATTCTGATTCTCTTTGAAATTCTGCATAAAGCAATATGTGGTTGTGTGATGTCAACAAAAATTTCAAGATAGCTGAGGAATTTTTATCAATTTATTTGAAATAAATCTTTTGGGGTTTACTACCTTTTAAAAGGTTTTTTTAGGGTTAATATTATTTATTGTGGTTAATAACAGGGGTATATATCTTTACTTTTTAATTTTCAGAATATAGATGAAGATGAATATGGGGGTGCATGGGAATTAACGAAAGAAGGTTTTATGACATCATTTGCAGGTTTTCTTGTTACCTGGATAATAATATATTTTCTGGTTTATATTATGAATCGGACAAATTTATCAATGTAAAATTTAAAAGCAATATAATATATTGTTACGCCACTGGACTGTGCAGACTGGTTAGATTAGGCTGGAATTGTACACGAATGGCCGGGAATATTCTGGAATGCCCTAGACTGTGTCAACG
>JANEYF010005586.1:0-83513 GCA_029963845.1 Rhamnusium bicolor | reverse complement strand
TATAAATTAGCTTTCACATTGTTATCATTATTATCAGATATTGCAGGTACACCTGCATTAATGACATCAACGTTATTATCTGAACATAAATTAGTTTTCACATAGTTTATGAAATGGTGTCAAGAAAACGAAATGAAAAAAATGTAAACTTATCTGGCTTATCTGAACAAAAAGCAAAAGTCCAAAAATCCTCGTCAATTTGGATCCAGTATTTTATGTTAAGGATCAATTTCTATGAAGAAAAATTTGTATTAACAATTATTATACAAAACTAATAGCATTTTCACCAGAAAATAGAAAAAGATCGAGCCAAGAAATCTAAAGTTTTCATCAAAAACGAAAATGGATTGATTTTTGAATGAAGCGGATGCCAAAACTTACACAATGATAAAAGTAACGTAATAATTATTCTTTTGCTTTAGGTTTCGCCAATTATTGGAGTGAAAAGAGTATGTAGGAAGGAAGAACTGGCTTGGATGCTTATCGAAGACATCGATGATGTAGAATCCCTTATCAAAATTACCATACCAAATACCAAAACAATGGTTCGATGAGATGTTCCATAAAGGCTGGGAACATCGAGGGAATAAACTTATTAAAAATATTATGTAAATATGTTACTCTTCGTCATCGAAAAACTAATCATCAGCATTTTTTTTACATACAGAGTCAATAAATATACTAATTAGAACCTATCGGTAGTATACTCCGGAAAATAACTTCATTCTTGGATTGACAAATCCTGCAAAACTGGGCACTATTTCATAAGATCATCTGCATTACTGGCTAATTCAGGAAGTTGGAAATCGGTTGCCATTTTTGAAGTATACGTTGAATCTTATTTTGGAAATAATGGAAAATAACTGCAAAAATTTTGGATGAAAAGAAGAATATCAAAAAAAAAAGGGAATAATGCCAAGAAAATAACTTCATTCTTGGATTAACCAATCCTGCAAAACTGGGCACTATTTCAGATCATCTGCATTACTGGCTAATTCAGGAAGTTGGAAATCGGTTGCTATTTTTGAAACATACGTTGAAAATTATTTTGGAAATAGTGGAAAATAACTGCAAACATTTTGGATGAAAAAAAAATCAAAAAAAAAAAGGTGATAATGTTACAGCCTCAACTACGATTTTATCACAACAATCATTAATTTATTTGGATTTAAATAATGTACCTATTATTAAGTACATAAAATAAATAAAAATTTCATAAGCATACTTTTCTCATTAATGCGAAAAGTGATAGATGTCATTTTTTTACGATAAATAAGCTGTCACATTTTCCAATAGTACTGGCAAGAATGTCATATCGTAAATACCAAATACCGATAGCAATGAATTGGTTTTTAAGGGATCGCCAATCATTTGTAATAAAGGATTATTGGTGTAAAAATACAAGAAGCAGTTGTTAAAGAACAACCTTTAGGCTACTTAGAAAGTAAAAACATCCTTACAAATTTTCAGTACGGTTTTCGCAATAATTGCAGCACATCAGGTGCTACGTTTGAACTTCTAGATAATCTAAGTAATATAACAGAAGATAATCAAGTGTCTCTTGGGATATTTTGTGATTTTTCTAAGGCGTTTGATTGTGTGGATCAGTCTATAGTATTAAATAAACTGGATTAATATGGAATCAGAGGAATAACAATCCATCTGTTTAAATCATACTTCGAAAACCGTCAAATATTAGTAGAGATTTGCTTGCATAATAATACTTCACGCACAAAATATTACTTCCATCCAGAGAATATCAAATATGGAGTACCCCAGGGTTCCATTCTGGGACCGATAATATTATTCTTCAGTAAAATTTTCACTATATGCAGAAGGCACAAGCGTTTTACTTAGCAACTCAAACAACGATAATTTAATCATAACAGCACAACTGAAAATCACCGACAGATCTGACTGGTTCACATCTAACAAATTATTACTTAATCTAGAAAAGACCGTCAACATGTTTTTCCAACCCAACAAAAATATACCGCAAAATACTGCCAATATAACATCGAACCCGTTTGCAGTACGAAATTTCTAGGTCTGCATATTGATGAAAAACTGGATTGGAAACGTTCACATAAATATAATCAATAATAAATTGTCTAGCGGAGTTTTTGTCATAGAGAATATACAAAATTGTATCGGATTTGATGTAGTTAAAACAATATACTATACGTACTTCTATTCCATCTTACATTATGGGATCTCAATCACTTTTTGGGGAAATTCAACAAATGTAAACAGTATATTTTTAATTCAGAAGCTTGCCATACGTACCCTATGTGGCCTAGGTAGATATGACTCATGTCTCAATTCCTATAAATTATTACAAATCTTCACTATAATTAACCTGTACATATATCGCCTATCCCTGGCAATGTTTAAAAGAAAATGTAATTTAATAACGCCATCACAAATCCACACACATAATACAAGAAATAAAGATACATATCTACCTCCATTTTATAATTATAATGTTAGCCGAAGGGGTCCTCTGTACATGAGGGTACAGACCTTTAATCATTTATCACAGCATATTCAAACAATTACAAATCTTAACATATTCAAATGTGAACTAGAAACTTTTCTGTCACCTCACGCATTTTACACTGTCAAGGAATTTTTTTAAACTACTTTGTAATTTTAAAATTTGAATCTTAAAATTTAATTTACAAATGTCAAATCTACAAACACATTGTAATGATAATATATGCAATAAGGTAGTTTAGTTAAGTAAGTTAAGTTTAGTTTCTGTACAGTTTCTCTACTGCTTCACGAGAATCATTTTTTCATGTATGTAAGTGTATTTCCTCATTATCATTATTTTTATCATTACCATATATAATATGATACGGAATAGTAATAATTATTGTGTACTTATATACATGTGTTTGAAAATACAATTCTATTCTATTATTCTAATCTATTCTATTCTATTCTATTCTAAAAAGTTAGTGGCCCAGCCATCCCGATTGCCAGACCTTAACTCGTTTGATTTTTCGTATCTGTGGGTATTAAGTTTTAGACAAAGTCGCACATATTTCAAACGTCCAAAATCCTGTAAAGAAATGATGCAAAATCCATTTTAGATATCTTTAGCGGTCAACGCATTAATTTTTCATGTTATCTAACATTTAGACTTTTAAACTACTAACCCTACAAACATTTTAAAAGAATACCTTTTTATCAAATATTAAATGAGTATACAAAAAAATGTAAAGTTTTCTTCACATATTTTTTTCTTCGACATAAATATTGGTTAAATTAGGAATACTGAATCCAATGTCGAACAATAAGCAACGCATTTTAAAAGTAAAAAGTCGTTGCAAATTGTTAAATAAATACAAAAAAATTATAATGTTTAACTCTCATATACAGAGCATTTTAGTACATTAGTTTGTATGAACTTTTTTTTAAATTCCTAAGACAATTTTATATTCTTGGGGATAAAAATTGAATTACTCAGTATACCTATGTAAATTGAAATACATATGAATTAAACGTGTAATAAATACTAAGTAATAAATTATACAATCAAATTAAATTATCATCTACTACTTAGGTACTTTGGAAAACATAAATCTGAGAGAAGACGTTCAACCAGATTGGTTAGACTTTTGGTAAACACTGGCGCCTACATTCTATTTTATTTTGTTTATTTTATAAACATCGTTGTATTCTATTTATTTATTTGTGTAAGGATTTGAAAAGAAGTCAGGCATATAATATAACGTAAACTGAATAAAAACCAACAAAGCTTGAATTTCAACAGTTTTTGAAATGCTATAAGTATGTCAGTTGTTATTATAATTTGCAAGAAATGTTTGTTTTTGGTATAGTGTAGTGTTACTATGAAGCTAAAAGCTGTTATTTATCACATCTACGAGACTTTCTGTTCTTCTGACGATATTCTTATTTAATTTTAAAAACTTATTATACTGTAATATTTTCACAAATGTACTGTATGTAGGCCTAATTTTGTGTCAAAATGTTTTCTATTTAAAATAACACAAAAATATCTTATCATAATATTAATAAGTTTCATTGAGGGTTTTACAATTTAATAACCCTTTTTTGTATATAATATTTTTTAAAAATACAACAATATAATTGAATCGTTTATTTGAGAAAGGTACTAACTAACAATTAGTACTTTTCGAGAAAATCAATAAAAATTAAATTGTAAGTTAAAAAAAGTATGATAAGCGAACGTTTTCTGCTATAATAATTTAGGACCGAGTAACTTAGAATATCTTTATATTTAAACAGTTATTTTTTATTATGAGAAAGAAAAAAATTGAATTCTAAAAAAATGCAGTTAGTACCTTTCTCAAATAAACCGAAAATAATAATAATAGAAAAATCTGAACCTTGATTAATTTATCAGTGAAACATCGGATATTGGGTTGTCTTTTAAAGAAATAAGTAACAACAATAATGATTTTTGAATCAGAAAGGATTTATTAAAAAAATTGGCACAAAATGAGAAGTCTGAGAGAAATAATTGTAGGTTAATTCCATCAGCTGTGATACACAATGCGTTGGCGCAGGTCGTTCATATGAGAAAGGAACTAACTGATGTCACTTAGTACCTTCCTGCAATAAACGCTGAGGATAAGATAGAATTTATGAACATTATATTTATGGAAGGTGGTCTCTTTCTACATTAAACGATGTGTTTACATATAAAAACCACGAAAAGTGGTAAAAGTCAAAATCGCCGAAAATGTTACTTAGTTCCTTTCTCAAATAAACGATTCAATTATATAATTGCATACACGTTTTCTGATGATACTATTGATATATACCAATTTAATGAACGTATTGTTAATTCACAATACTCTGGAAACAATTACTGTAAGTAAATATTTGAGAGTCATAATAGACCAAAATTTGCATTTTAATAATAGTCATGCTAGTTACATTATGAATAAATAAATTGTCAAAGAAACCACACTTTTTATATAGAATAGGATCGATCGTCTCTATACAAAACTGATAATTATACAGGGTATTTCAGTGTAATAGGAAGCAGAGCACACTTAACTGAGTTCAAAACTTACCCTTAAATGTTAACAGTTTTTGAGATAAGTACAAGGCGATTTCGACTAAAACTGTAGTCGGGTATATTTCTGGAACGGCTTTAAATATTTGGTTTGGATAAAATTTGGTATAAATATGTGTTATACTCTTTTAGCCCAGTCACAAGCATAATTTACTTTGGAAAAATTCCAGGACCGGACACAATTTTTTATAATCTTGCTCTTAATGCCAATAACATCGCCCTGTGTATTATAGTTTTATGGTAAATGTTAATAAACGTTTAAAAAGTCGATGGATCCGTGTATAAAATAATGTCATAATATTTGATGGCACATTTAAGATTATTCACCAATAAATTTTTAAGAATATTGTGCTCAAATTTTAAATTCTACAAATTAGGCAATCAACTAGCTAACATCTCTATACCCTTTTATCAATTTTATTTTAATGCCCTATTCATATTTTTGAACAAGAAATACACATTTATTAAAATCGTGCAGGACTGGACTCGCTTAAAGCTCCACATTTCATTTAAAATTGTTATTTACATTATGTAAATAATTTTTGAAATACACTAATAAGGGACTAAAAAGTTAATACTGATAAGAAGAGCTTCTTATTTTTTTATATGTAGCGTCTCTAAGCTTTTTAAGTTTATTTTCTTTTACTCGCTGCGACTTCGACTACTAAGGCCGTTAGTAGTCCTTTATTTGCTCCATATTAAATTTTAATATTTTCCTTTTTTCAACTACTTCAGTAATATAGTAAAAAATAAAATAACAGATACAACAAAAGAAAACAGATGAAATGGGATAATAACAATAAATACTAGCATCTTGTCAGATTTTGCGTATGAAACCTGATATGGTAATATACTCTGTTAATTTTTTAATTGAGTCTTCTTCATTGGAGAGGGTGGATGCTAATGTATCTGGAATTCTCATTTATTGACGAATAGCTGCGTATATTGTACAGTCTTGGATAATGTGTTCTACTGTTAATCCAACATGACATATTCCCCATCTTGGTTGTCTTGCGCCCAATAATAATACATAGAAGTTAGATTAGTATGTCCTAATCTCAGCCTGGTAATGGCGTCCTCCATGGATTAACTTTGTTCTTTATACGTTTGAGTTTCTCACCTATATTATTCCACTCATGTTGTCATCCTTCTTGTATTTTGTCCTTGAGATGTGTTTTAATGTCATCTGGACGGATCGGTAAGTCTTCTGTCACTTCTTCAGTCGCGAGGTGAGCAGCTTCATACACCTTTTGATTTCCAGATGAAAATTATTCTTTTATTTGTAATAAGCCACTGTGTTGTTGACAAAATCTGCTGAATGAGCGGGTCGTCGTTAAATGGGTTTTAGAGAGCTTGAAGTGTACTTAAGGAATTAGAGCATATTACAAATTTATCGTGAGATGAGAAGTCGCAATATCGTAGTGCATGCCAGATATCGTAGAGTTCTGTGGTGAAAATGCTAGCAAGTAGTGGAAGGTTTCATGCGTATAATTCATTTAAAGTGAAGATCTCACTACCTACACCTCTGTCAGTCTTGGAGCCGTCGGTATAAATTGCTTGGAAGTTGGGGTATTTACTTAAAATTTCTAAGAAAGCGTTTACGAATGTTATATTTGTTTCTCGCTTTTTGAAACGGGTGCATTCTAAGTTACATTCTATGGCAGCCAATTTCAGGGAAGTATTTCACAAAATTCCTGAGGTAGAAATTGTGGTAATTCTATATTCAGGTTCTCGAGCGTCTCTTTTATACGGATTCCTAGGGGTCGTGTTATTGTTGGCCGTGCCTGAAAATTTATATACCACTCTTCACTAAACAACACGTTATTACTTGAAATTTGAGGTTGAACAATGATGGCAATTGAGTAATTGAGTAATTCATAAGTAAGCGATTTCTTCTAAATTTCAAAGATGGTAAGCCGGAATCGCAGCATAATGATTGCAAAGGAGAAGTGCAAAATGTTTCAAAAGATAGCCTAATACCGGTACAATATACTGATTCTAGAGCTCGAAGACGTGTCCTATGACCAGCATGAGAGTATATTGCACAGCCATAGTCTATTTTAGAGAGTACTAAAGATCTGTATAAATTTAGTAGTACTTCCTTGTCAGCGCCCCAATTAATACTGGATATACATCGAATGATGTTTAACGATTTTTTACAGCTCATTGTAAGTTGATTGATATGGGGTCTCCAGGTAAGTTTGGAATCAAATGTTATTCCTAATAATTTGGCTGTTTGCATTCAAGAGGTGATCCCTTTAAGAGGAGTTTTGGTTCCGCATGTCGATTTCGTAGGCGACAAAAGTGAACGCAATATGTTTTAGTCGGTGATATGTGGAAACTCATGCTATCTGCTCTGTCTAATAGTGTGTGGCTTTTGTTCCATGTTGTTTATTGAGTGAGCTGAGTAAAATATAACTAAATTATCAACGTATAAACTCTTTCCAATAGAGGATTCAATGCACGTAACAAGTTGATTTACAGCTATTAAAAAGAGTGGGGCGCTGAGTGCGGATCCTTGAGGGACTCCGTTTTCAGTGCTGTGAGTGTCAAATCAAGAGCCATTTATGCGCACTTTAAATCGCCGATTTTCTAGGAAGCTTTGGATGAATAATGTTAAGTTGCCTTTTATTCCCCAATCATGTATTATTTTTAGGATCCCGTATTTTCAAGTTGTGTCGTAGGCCTTCTCCAAGTCAATAAATACTGCAACTAAATGACTTCTATTCAGGAAACAGGTTTGTATTTCATTTTCGAGATATGCCAGTTGGTCAACAGTTGATCGTTTTTTTCGGAAACCCATTTGATGTTCGGAAAGTAGTTGATTTCTTTCTAGATACTACATAAGGTGGGTATTAATAATTTTTTTCAGAAGTTTACTCAGGCAACTGGTAAGTGATATTGGACGATAACTAGATGCAAGTTTTGAGTCTTTGCCTTGTTTATGTATAGGTATAATTGTTGCTTCGTGCCACTGGTCTGGATATAAGCCATTTTCCCAAATTTTATTAAAAAGTTCCAAAATTGTTTGTTTTGCTTGATTGGACAGATGGAGGATCATTTTATAGTGTATTGTGTTTGGTCCTGGAGATGAGTCCTTTACATTTTCAAGTGCCTTCTCTAGTTCGAGCATTGAGAATGATTCATTATAGGGTATTATATGATTTATAGAAAATTCTAATGGGGTTTCCGATACCATTTTAATTTCTAGGAAGATAGGATCGTAGTCTTCATTACAGCTTATAAACTGAAATTGATCAACTAGCGTGTCTGCCACCTCTTTCGCACCTCGTTATTAATCAGTAATACTGGAGATCCAATGTTTTCTTTCCCGCTATACATTTTATTTTTTTCCACACCTTTGTAACAGGTATTTGTGCAGTAATGGATGATACATATTTTTCCCTTGATGATTTTTTACTGGCTATGACGAGCTTTTGGGCTCTCGCGCGAAGTCGTATAAAATTAATCTTATTCACTTGGGTGAGATATCTTTTGAAGGCATTTAGAGCACGACTTCTTGCTTGGATAGCACATTCTATTTCATCGCTCCACCATAAAACAGAATGATTTGAGGCATGTTCTGTGGATTTAGGGATGTTTTCCTTTTAGAATTACTATTCGAAATAACCTATGTTCCATTTCTTTCGTGGAAAAAGAATTAATGTTAATAATGAGATTTGTATTAACAAGCAAAATTAAAATCAGTTATTAAACACCTAAATAAATAATTAACAGAACGACGCGACGCAATTAATTAGCATTACAATAGATTGTCAAAATAATCACCCCCAGCAGTAACTGTTCACGTTTATCGAATTCTTCGTTGCGCACTTTGAAATTGAGAGGGGGGCTCCATAAAAAAAATCCAGAGGTGTAAGATAAGGAGACCTCGGTGACTAGTTAATCAGAACTTTTCAACCGATTCATTTGTTGGTGTAATGGTAATTCAAATGATATCTGACCGGCATTGAAAATGGGATTCAGCACCATCATGCTGAAATCACATACTCCCAGTATATAATAATAATAATAATAATAATAATAATAATAATAATTCGCCTTTCTAAGGTCAGCAGGGCTTAAGTCGGAGACCGAGGGATTCATTATGGCCTGCCAAGATGGTGTTATCAACACCTTGGTCTACCGTAGCCGCGTGTGGCGTGTAGAGGTTCCTGATATCAACTGCAGGACCTGCCATCAGGCGCCGGAATCGCTCATGCATTTACTTTCTGCATGCCCCATATATGCGATTTCGGCCTACATCCACCGACATAACGCGGTCTTACGAGTGCTATACTACCATCTAAGGTACTCGTACGGGGTAGACCAGACACCAGTGCTGCCTTACGTCCCCGGAGATATTGAGTCCGTTGTCGAGAACGAGAAATGCCGGATTTACTGGAACTACTCGTTCCCGACTGTCAGGCTAATCCAAGCCAACAAGCCTGACATAGTTCTCCTCAACCATCAACTCAAGGTGTTTGTATGTCATCGAGTTCTCGGCACCTGCGGAGAAAAACATCACCTTGAAGGAGGAGGAGAAACGGACCAAATATCGCGATCTCCGGTACGAGCTCCAAGTGCTGTACCCAGGCTACTCGGTCAAAATGGTCGTTCTTATTATTGGTGTACTCGGAGGGATAAAGCCTACGCTGCTCTCGGAACTGAAGATCATACCGACCTGCCAAAAACCAGCCGAGTGGCTGGCAGGTCAAATGCAGAAGGCGGTCATTCTGGGTTCTCTCCGTCTGCTTAGGGCACACGATTCTGGTATCTACAGTCACTAACCCTGCGGGATGTGGGGAGTGGCTGTAGTTGATGCGCCGGCGCGACTCCCGTGAGGCGTCGGAGGCCACGGGAGGACTGACTGGCATCGGGAAACCGAAAAAAAAAAATAATAATAAGTAATTTATTTCCTACAGGTTAAAGCACCCAATTACAGGAAAAGTTTAAAACTAAGTATACTGTGATATAAAATGCACAAATTTGCAATACACATAGTCATTAACATTACATTAAGAGTTTACAAGAAAACTCATACATAAAAGTAAAATATATTATAGTGTTATGAAATAATCTAATTTAATAAGCACAGTTTTCTTCATATATATGAATTATTTTAGCTAAACTATCATAGTTGACATCACATAAACATGAAATGGTGTTAAAAGTTTTACACATATTAAAGATTGGTGTCTTTATCATAAGGTTTGTACGAGGAGCATCGCAGTAAAAGAGGTTGTTTTGACGGGATTCTAATCTGAGGACTGATAGGTTTAGTTTACTTAAAAGAAATGAACAATCAACATTATGACTAATTAATTTATAAAGAAAGGATAAAACGACAACATCTCTTCTGAATCTGAGAGATTTAAGGTCAAACATATTAAGCAGTATATTGTTGTCTGTACCTCGGGGAGGATAAAATCCATTACATTTGAAAAACATAAATTTTAGACATTTGCGTTGAACTGATTCAATGCGTGACAATGAATTTGATATATGGGAAACCAAATAATACAGCCATACTCCAATTTACTTCTTATAAATGATATGTATAACAGTTTCAGGGTGTCAATATTCACAAAACCGCCTCAATTTCTTACTAAAAAACCTAAGGCTCTAGATGCCTATTTGATCATTTCATCAATATGATTGTTGAAAGTAAGTTTTGGGTCAAAAATAATTCCCAGATCCTTATAATTCACACAACGATTTAAAATGTTAATATCTATTTTATATTGAAAGGTAACTGTAGTGTCCTTCCTTGTATATGAAGGACACTACAGTTACCTTTTAATATAAAATAGATAATAACAGTATAGCTGCCTTGTAATAAAAATGGCAAAATGTCTAAAAAAAATTAAATAAACTTCACCAGCTAGCCTTCCTTGGGACACTATTAAGTGGTTAAGATAATATTTTTCTGTATGGTTTTTGCAACAGAAATGGGAGAGCAGCAAGAAGCGTGTAGATCTTTTCCAAATCGTCGTAATACAACTCATACGACATTTTCAAAGGTATTCCAATTTAGTAATGAACATATGAACATTTCTTATTAATATGTTTCAATAACGATGTACCATAATGTGAATTATAGTTGCTTGATAGACATAGTTAAGACATATAGCGAGAGCTGCCGTATTCAGGCTAATATGCAGTTGTGGCATGAATCGGTGAAAACGTAGTATCACTTTAACTCGTGACATCACCTTTGTTATATTACCAATTTCAATATATCTTATTTTTAAATGAGTACTAGTTAATTGTTTTCATTGTAGTTTTATTAATTTTTTTCTAATCGTATAAAGAAACGTGTAAAGCATTAATAACAAGAAGTAAGTAACGCGCGACATAAATTTTTCAAGCAGCGATATATTTTTTTCTACTTTTGAAAATATGTAGTAACATATGTGATATAAAATGAAGCCCAACACATCAAATAATGTTATGAAGAAGCAAGTAAGTGAAATGATAAATCATAACGGTTTTAGAGTAAGTTGAGTCTAACATTCTTAATACCAATGACATATTTATTATAAGACAAATAATCTGTTTGTTCTAATTGTGCCAGCAAATCTCAAGAATGAGTATGGACAATACCAGGGGGGCGACACTAAAATATCCTTTTTACTGCACTGATATTATTCTTTAACATTGTATTAGGTAATAATTCATTATACCTGTTTCAGTAAATGTGTCAATTAATTTGGATGAGTAGTACTGAATAAGATTTACAAGAAACAACTACTCAGTGGACAAAAGCCCCGACCTGCATTGAATTGAACCTACAAATCTTCTTTGGTAGCTAAGATTATTTGTCAATTCCTCACTAGACATAGACCTGTTTCGAATTTATGTTCTCGTCAGTATGCCATAAGTATATAGTTTAGCCCACTAGGGTTAGAGGTAGCAGCTCTTGGTACCTGCCTTGCAGGTCGCTATCAGTCACCAAAACATCAGTGATGTCTGACGGGTAGTAGCACTGACCACCAGAGGGACATACTTATCACTCACTATGTCTGGATGAGTAGTACTAATGAAGAAAAAGCAATAAAGCTGTGTCGCCCTCTGGTACTGTCCATGCGCGTTTTTAAGATTTGCTAGCTTTAAATAGAACAAAGAGATTATTTGTCTTGTTATAATAAATATGTCACTGTTGATACATAAGACACCCGAATTGCCATGTCGAGATCGTGTCAGACTTGTGCAATATAATAGTGTAATTTTATGTTTTATTTACAACAAATATTAAAAATAAAATATTGAAGAAAGTAACTAAAAACTTGCAACAAAAATAGAGTTAATTATCAACAATCCCATTATGTTAATCAGATGTAGAGGGTTTAATCAAACGCGCCTCCCTTTGCAAGAAACTCATAAAGTTCGTGAACAAGATAATAAATTTTCTCTTTAATTGATTTAGTCGTATTTGTTAAGATTACTTGTTGAAAATAAAAATGCAATTACGTTCAAACTATTTATATAATTAGGGCTTTTCAACATTGAATAAACCTGTCAACAACAAAGCAAAATACAAACATGAAAACACGGATTTATTTCCAATCATCTGCCTAAATACGAAAACAAAAATCCAATTTCGTTCATTGCTACACATATTAGAACTAATCAAAAACTTTTATTTTATGTTGAATGAAATAATCCATTTCAATCCGATCCTTTATATGGATATTAGACCAATCAAATTAAGCAAAAATCAGGCCCACTTTCACGATAATTTCCAACCATTCCCGACCAATACCATTCGATTCAGTATGTTTTTGAATTCTCATGGTCAATTTTGCCGTACGTTATATGAGCAAGAATTTAATTTATAAACAATTAAAGTTGTGAAAATGATGAAAATCGATGTATTTGAATGTTCAACTTCAAACGCTGCAAAAACGGCAACAGATAGAGAAAAATTGCTCAGAACATTTTTTATATATCGTTCAATTCGCTTCAAAAAAAGTCCCCGACGGCATATCTCTACGATGAATAGTTAAGGCGTTACAATGAGTTAAATGTTTATTATTATAGATTTATTGGGGTCAAAATAAAATAAGAAGGTTTAGTGCCATATCCCCAAAAAAAAACAAAGTATGCAGCTACGGACACGTGTTTCGGAGTTATTGCCCCTCATCAACGTAGCGTAGCTAAAGAATTGGATCTATGATCTAAGTTGTTTTTTTGGGGATATGGCACTAAACCTTCTTATTTTATTTTGACCCCAATAAATCTATATTGTTTTGTTTGTATTTGCCAGGTGGAAACGGGCAGTATACATAGAGCTCTGTGTGTTGACTGTGATCATTGAGGCCCCAATTGTGGCACATGGGAACATGAATGCACTAATTGAGTACTGTGTACTGTACTTTCCAGCTTTATTTTAGTTCTTGTTCCTGATCTATTCCATCCTAGATCCAATTCTTTAGCTACGCTACGCTGATGAGGGGCAATAACTCCGAAACACGTGTCCGTAGCTGCATAGTTGTTTTTTTGGGGATATGGCACTAAACCTTCTTATGTTTATTATTTTTCTACTGCGTACTGGTCAGCTGTATACGCAACGCGTATCCACTTTTTTCCACATAAGAAACAATTTTCTTCGAAATTAAATTGCGGCACACTTAAACGACGTGGGTATCGCTCTCTTGGAATTCCAGAGCCAGGCTTCAAATTATCTTTTGAGGAATACGCTTTTCTACACTTATCATGAACAGTAACTTCATTAACATTTTCTATTTGATTCCATTTCTTATCCTCATGTTTCTTGCTGTTTTCTATAAACGATTCGATTCCCTTTTGTTTTACTGTTACAGTCTTGTCCATTTGCAGAGTTCCTTCACATATAAAACAATTTTCTTCCAGCGACATTTTTGATCGATTTATTTTATATTAATCAACAGCACAACCACAATGATAATGTAAAAATTGCTCACAACCAGTACACTGTATATCTGCGTTATAATTGCGACGACTATTAGCATCAAACTGAACAGCTCACAACTTAATAATAATTAATCTTATAATTTAATAATAATTTTCCAGGTCCTTGAGTATGCATAAAAGTATATAATAATTATATCTAGACCAAAAAAGTGATAAATACATTTGCTAACGTTGTAAAAATAAGAAAATTATGAAAGATTTACAGCAAGTCTACTTTCAAATGTTCTGCGCAGGTGGCCATAACGCGGCATACGAGTCTGTTGTTCGCGCATGCGCGTTACTTGTACAGCTGACTGATACAGCAGAAAAATAATAAATATTTAACTCATTGTAACGCCTTAACTATTCATCGCAGAGATATGCCGTCGTGGACTTTTTTGAAGGAAATTTAACGCTCTATAAAAAATGTTCTGAGCAATTTTTCTCTATCTGTTGCCATTTTCGCAGCGTTTGAAGTTGAACATTCAGAAACATCGATTTTCATCATTTTCACAACTTTAATTGTTTATAAATTAAATTCTTGCTCATATAACGTACGATAAAATTGACCATGAGAATTCAAAAACATATTGAATCGAATGGTATTGGTCGGGAATGGTTGGAAATTACCGTTTTGAAAAACCCTTAATTTTACTGGTCTATATCTTGTGTTTTTTGAGTTGTCCTCTTTTGGCTTGAAGAAAATATGGCAATCCTACACAAACTCCATATTTCACATAGAGATTACAGTACTTTCTACCTATAACTTTGATTTCAGCATGTTCAGGATTGAGACCACAATAATTTATAAATAATATTGAGTTCTGTGTGCAGAAAAAACTATCTTGATGAATATTTTAATATTTTAACACCGAATATTTGTAAGCTGTATAGGTGAACAGTGACAATTGAAAAAATTTCTTTCTTCTGTAAAGTTTAAAGAAGCAACTTTCATCCCAAGTGAACTAGAGCAAAATAATTAACCGGTTTCTTACACTTTACTCTAACACATATCTGTGGCATCGAACATTTTAATAGACCACATACCAGTAAATTATTATAATATGATTTCACTTGCATTTTATTCCATTCACTAGTTAAAATGTCAGTCATTTGAAAATATTTCAGACAGACTAATAGCATAATCATTGGGTTAATTTAACCCCTATATAAAAGTACTCACACTGATTTGTGATATCATTTCAGTACGATAAACGTTTTGAATAATGAAAACCCTTATCGATAATTAAATGGAATAAATCTACAGTCAATTATACTTCTGCTTAGCTCTAAGGCAAACACTTAGCAGCTCTGCCATATCAATAAATCGGTCTACTATAAAATTAAATCCTTAAAAACCTATTCTTGCATTTGCCAAAGCCATAAATAAACAACAAAGGGCCTTGGGCCCTAGTTTGTATACAATATATAACAGCATAATAAGTCTCCAACAATCGGTTAACCATTTAAAGACTTTTTCGACGTCTTTTGTTGCATCACGTGTTTCTATGTACCTTAGACTGGTCTGGAACGACTTGGTGTAATAAAAAAAATAACACAGTCTAAGTGGGAAACACGTGCTAAGAGTTTAAAACTTTTGTGTCAAGTAAGCCATGAAATTCAACTGAGATATCGTTTTAGAGATTGTTTAAATTTGTACAAAAGATTTTTGAAATTACTTAGAGTACTTATTTAAGTAAGCCATTGTTAAAGTAAATATTTTACCTCAGTAGTTTTTTTGATTTTGCTGGAGAATAGGGAGATTTGTCTATGAGGACGACAACAGATAACAAGGCGATTGAGGATACTCTCCGGGAATCAGAATATCCCCTGCTTAGTTTTTGTTTTCATATACCACATATTATTTTGGTCCAAAATCGTAACGGAAACTAGCTTTAGAAAAATGTTACTCAACTTAACTAAAACTTTCCATAAATAGTCGGCATGATCGAATTATCATAATTAAAAGACGGTTATATTCACTTGTCGACGTTTCGATTAATTTTTTAATCTTTCAGGACTAAAAATAAAAATTTCAAATTACAGTACTGTATAGTTACAAAATTACTAGATATAATGGATATAGGATTTTATATAGTTTAAAAAATATATACACACATTTATTATGAGTTAACTCGTGATTAAAATGTAAAACAATTAAAAAAAAATTAATTTTTTTTTTAATTTTAAAAATTCTAAAAAATTACTTGAACATAGAAAATGAAAATAAGTAATTTCCTTACCTTAAGGGAACAAACCTTAAATAATCACATACCTCAGATGAAAATGTAATGATAAAAATATCATTATTAACACTGACAATGACTCTTCTACATCCCTTCGTGATGATAATAGTAATCAAATGAAATCTGTATAAATATTCTCTATATAAAAGGTTTGTCCGAGAATCTAAAATGCATACTATATAACGAAAACTTTAATTTAGTTTTCTATGACACTAAAAAAGTGGGTAATATGTTTTCATCAATGCAAGAAAAACTTCCTATGGGATTCCAGTCTGATGTTGTCTATAAAATCCTGACTCAATTGTAATAAATTTTACATTGGTCAAACCAAACAATACCAAAAAGCTAGAACTAGTGAACATATTAATTCATAACACTGACGTAGTTTTCCACGAAACACCAAAACACCATATAATACACTAGACGCGCATTTCGCCAACCAAGTTGGCATCATCTGGAGATAATTAAAACTAAACTTATGATAACAATCTACTCTATTTATACCTAAACTATTGTCATTAATTTCTTCTTTATCAAACGACTTGAGTGCAGTATATAGTGTTTTGGTGTTTGTGAAAAACTACGTCAGTGTTATCTTCACATCAAAGGTTCCAACCCACTCCAGGACTACGATGGCTTCACGGTCAACGGAACTGAATCTGTATCATAAGGTTAGTGCTAAAATTAAATTAATAGGGTCAGATATTTGGTTTCTAAAAACTTGCAAACGTCGTTCAGTATTTCCAAATTTTGTTCAAGTTAAAATTCCAAATTCTTTACACATTTCAAATAAAGTTACAATGTTTGCAAAGCAGAAATGGCTGGATTTAGAAATTAAATATCTGTACAGTAAACGAAGTACGCTTGAATTACAAGCATATGGACTTTACAAAAAGCTTACCTATAAGTTAAATAATTTAGAACATGAACAATGGTGTGACTTTCAGAGGAACATGTTTATATCAATTAACGTGAAATTTATTAAAAAAATGTTGTCACAAAATAAAAAACTCAAAAGATTAATCGGTAGTACGTCAAAAGAAAGTGTTCCCTAAAAAAGTTCTCAGCATTGTAGAAAATCATTACTCACAGTCGTTTGATAAAGAAGAAATTAATCTCGTTAACAAGGGATTGATTTTGCTTTACCTGTCTCTGAAGGCATTTTAGATCAGAAGTTGCAAGTGTTAAAATTTCAAGTCAATATCTCCCTGATTCCTCTAAACGATTTGTCACAGAAGCTTGCAGAAATCATATCTCGACAAATATTGTCACTAAAATAAATAAAAAGTCAAAATCTACAAAAGACAGAAAAATTATCAACAGTGTTTATGGAAGCTGTATAGACGAAGGATTTCAGATAATCCCAAACAAGATAATCCAAGGGATTCAGATCCAGTGAGCGAGCTGGCCAGACTACTGGTCCACCTAGACCAATCCACCTAAGACATCATCCAAATATTGCCATATGTCTACTATAAAATGTTTTAGGCCCAGGCATAAACACCATCGCTACTCGGTCTGGTAGGGCACAAAATTCAACAATTTAGCTTATTTTGGAGAAAATTTAGGTAGTTGACACTATTTAGGTGACACGAAGGAAGATATAGTTCAATTAAATAATCATCAATCATAGCCGCCCAAACGTTAATTGTCATTTTTCCCGGTAGCGTGACTCAAAGAAGGCAAGAGAATTTTCGTTTGATCAAATTTGGTTGCTGTGAAAATTCACAATTTCATCACGATTGAAACCTTCTTCATCAGTAAACAGAATTTTATTAGTAAATGTTGGTCTTATGCGGCATTGTTCCTTCAACCATTTACAAAAATATAACCTAGTCTGATAATCTTTTACTTTCAAGGCTTATATCATCTATATATGGTATGGGAAGAGCAGCTGCTCATGAAAAACTCACAGAATTCTTTTTGGAATATCGTCTTGATCAGCTAATCTTCGAACACTGATTGTAGGATTATTGATCACTCTTTGTAAAATTACCTTCAACATCAGGTTTCCGATTCGTCCTCTCTAGTCCGCAGTCTTAGTTTCTTGGCTTTAGAGTACCGGTTTCTCTCAATTTGCGATGGATATTTGAAAAAAGTTTGGGAGCAGGGCAGTTGCCGGTTTGGAAAATCCTCAGCATACAATCTACTAGCTAACAGTGCATTTCTGTTGACTTTTCTATAATAAAAATGGATATCAGCAAGTTCTTCATCCACAAAAAATTAAATTATACTCTTCTCAACATTTTCTCATTCTGAAGAGAGTTCACAGCGTTTCATATTCTCATCCAGAGTTGTTCGTCATTGTCGATTTTGTCCCCATACATTTTTTCTTTGGAAGATTTTAAGAAATCACATGGGTTCATATCTGGTGAATGCGGTGGCCACTTAATGAAAGAATCTTGTTCACCTTGCAGGTGTACAATATGAGACAGCTGTAACCCCTTCCCACTTAAATTTTAAAATAAAAAAATAACTATAATTAATTAAAATTATATAATTTTTCTTTAAAATAAATTATAAATTTTTAATTTTATATTAGGCACCATCAGGCATGAACAATATATCTCTGGGTAGGATATAGAACGAATGTTTCAATTAAATCAGAGAGATTGTTTGTCGTACTTTTGGAATCCCTTTCCATGTTTTAATAATCTGGAATTGGTACCCGAACTCTCGTCTACTATTTCAAGAATTTCTTCTTCCACTTTGAACCAATGGCCTCTGCAGAGATGACCAGCATTAATTTGTCTGGGTTCTAAAAGATTTGTTTCTTGATGTCGTCTTTCAAGATTAGCGAATGTTTGTTGGGTAGCCATTCAATCTGTAATGTATGTTTATTATATTTTATTTTATTTATATACAGGGTTTCCCAGTTTTAAACCGACAAACTGTAACCGTTGAGAGAAAATATGATTAAAAAAAAAGTTCTTATGATCCCATACCCGCAAGAGCTTTATAATCGAGATACATGGTGTTAAAGTTTAATTTTTTATAAGGTTTTCACGTTATATCCTGGAGAGAATGGTTACTATCAACTCCTAATTTGTGGCTGTTTATAATAGTATCTGGCTCAATAAAAACAGTAAATAAAATCATAAATCTATGCACCAGCGGCATACAGAGGGGTAAACGGAGACCTATTTTTAATTAGCACATCGACGCCAATGCATTTTTGTTAAATTCTTCCATATTTTTCAGTTGGGGGTACTGAAAATCATTTTAAAATTAACTCGACAGTTATACAAAAAATGTGAGAAATGAATGGTTTTAAACGTCAACATAAATCACAAATAGCAACAACAACAAACTAAGAGAGTATTTTTCTTTACATTATATTTTATATTTTTTTCTGTTAAAAAAATATAGATTTTAACATTTTTTGGCTTTGATCTAGTTTTCATTCATAAATAAACTGTTTTTCCGGGGATGACGTTGAATATATTTTTAACAAATTTAATGTTCTATTACTGTCAAATGATTTTGGTAAAAGTTTAGTTAAATCGACCAAGCATTTGACGTGGTTTTATGTACACTGTATAAAATGACCTGAAGAAATTATACGCATGCAATTTTTGCATTATAGTTCATTCTAGAGAATGAAAATAGAAAAAGAATTACTCACACGTAAGTCCTAGCGTAAATATGGCACTTTATTTTAAGAACAAAATACACAAAAAAATATTTTACATGTATTTTTCGAACTCGTAACGTGTCTCATTTAAGTGTTCAATGTTACTCAGAAAGCAATAAGTATGTATATGAGTTTTAGCATAATTCGGCATACAAATACACGTTTCTGTCATAGAAATTGCAAATAATATTCATAATTAATAATTGAATTGGGATATTCAACATTCATAAAAAGTAAATACTCTCGTTACCTAAAAATGAAGCATTTCAAATTTTACATTTTTACAGAGATATGGCACAATTTTTATTAATAAATCTGAATCAATCACAGATAATCATAGATTTTTTTTCGTTATTGCGTCTATGAAACGAATAGCACTTTTTGGGGTTACTAGTAAACCGCTTCGTCAAGTTTCTAAGTATTTAACTTCAAAATACAGATACAATGTGTAATAAATAATATGTTAAAAATAAAAATAAGCTTACCAATTGTCAATAGAAATAACAATGAGTAATACAGCAAGGGTATTCAAGAAAACTGCATGATGCATTTTTTTCCAATGACTGGACACCCATGCTCTTCCGTTCTGTTCATAAATAAAGAAATAACTGACCAAGGGACAAAGACATTAGCCAAATAAAGAAACCAAGTATGTCAAACAAAATTCAAAATAATACAAACATGGTGGATTTTTGAAATAAGGACAAGGTAATAAAATAGTGGCAGATGGAGGTTTCTTGTTATTTTGTTATTTTCTATACAATGATGAGCTAATTTACAATACGTATTTCTCCTCTAACAATAATTTTAAGAAATGTTAAAGGTAACTGTAATAATTGTAGTCATTCATTGTCGATTATTAATTACTTGTATCTGACTCATATTAACTCTATCTTATTGAATCTATAAAAGTTAGTATATTGATATTTTGTACTTTAACAAAAAAATCTTTATATTTTACTTTGAAATTTTTATACAGGATTATGCATGAAACATCCTACCCCACCTATCTTTTTTGCTTTTTTACCTAGAAAAAAATAGTGAGAACCAAAATTATAGGACACTTTCTTGCAATTTCAATGCACTGTTCAAGAAAACAATTGAACTTCTCGTTTCGGCGATATAAATCAAACTTTTGTTTTCTTAAATAGAATACTCTGTATATTTTTTCATTTTTTGAAATCTTCGCATTTTTCTGATTACAATGATATACATATATTATACGTTTGTTCAAACAGTTTGCACAATATTGTGCTTTGAAATAGTGATTGTTGCATAATGGACAAAATCTAAATTGCCATGGAAAAGTCAAAACAATTATTGTAATACTGTTTGACAGTTGTAGTTGTGTTTCAACATTGTTAAAAAAATGGTGTATTATTCTTAGAGTATTAATGAAAAAAATGACATTATTGAGTATTATGTTTCCTATGAAAAGACGCGATGCGTGCTAATCGTGAATACAAACGAAGATTTCCTAGGAGAAGCATACCCCATAAAACTTAATAACTATTTTTATTTCTTCTTACTATATTATTATAGACTCTATACTGTGGACTGATGAATCTTCCTTTACAATAAGTGGTGTTTTTAAGAGAAGAAATTTTCTTTATTGGGCATCAGAAAATCCGCGACAGGGTATTTCCATTCAAAAGCAAGGCAGGAATTTAATTTTTAATTTAATGAATGCACTTAATGAGCCAAATATTGTTTGGCAAAAAGACGATGCTCCAGCACATAAGACGAATGTCTTCAAGCTGTATTTAGACCATGTTTTTAATGAAAGGATAGGATTAAACGGCACAATTTTATGGCCTGCTAGAAGTCCAGACTTATCGCCTATGGACTTCTTTCTATGGGGTACTATAAAGAATGGAGTATATAAAGAGAGATTAAATAATTAGGGGGAATTAAGAGAGAACATACTTCAAGAGATCCGCGCTCTAAATGAAACAGACAATGTGGCTAATTTTAAACGAAATTTACTTAGGAGGTATGCTATCTGTCTTGTACAGGACGGGGGTATTATAGAGCACTTTATTTAATTTATTTTCAGGTTTTTAATAAAGTATTAGTTTTCTTCTAACGATGTTTTTTAGTAAGGTCAACAAAACAGTAAATGTGATCATAAACATTCCATGACAATTTTGAATTTTGTTCATTATGCAACGATCACCATATCAAAGCACAATATTGTGCAAACTGTTTGAACAAACGTATGATATATGTATAACATTGTAATAAGAAAAATGCGAGGATTGTAAAAAATGAGAAATATATAGGGTATCCCATTTAAAAAATATAAAATTTTGATTTATGTGGTCGAAACGAAAAGCTCAATTGTTTTCCTGAATAGTGCGTTAAAATCTCAAGAAAACGTCCTATAACTTTGATTGTCACTATTTTTTTCTAGGTAAAAAAGCAAAAAAGTTCGGTGAAGTACGACATAGTTTACCTAAATGCATTATACAACGAATAAGTCTGAATATTAATTACAAGTTTTAAAAAATCTGACATTATTGCTTCGCATTCATGCATTTCAAGAAAAAAAATTATTGGGTATTACAAAAGCATTCTTTCAAACCTAACATGATAATAATAATAAATACCTATAGTATTTTTATATTTTATACTGTCATTATTATCTGAATGTGCTAGTATAAATGTTTTAGTTATACGGTGCAGTCACAATGAAAGGAATAAATTCAGAATAATCTAAAAAACGTAGTTTTGTCAAAAACGTTCGGATACGTCGATTTGCAATTTTGAATCATACGGCAAGTCAGTGTCATTTCCAATTTTTCCGGAAGTGACATCAAATTTGTTATTTTAAATGTAACATCCTGATTTTTGCATGGATTTTTATAGACGATAAAAAGACGTTTCCAAAAATGTAGTAAATACGTTTTTATTATGAATACTTTTTGGTGTTATTTACAAAAGACGTGAGATATTTACTGCACTACCATAGTAAGTGTTCAATAGATTTTTAAGTTAAAAAGTAATTAAAGTTTCCAATAACATGTGTCTGTAAGTTCAAGTGACATTTATTTACTGAAAAAATGAATTTAACGGAAAAATATCGAATTGCTTATGATGATTTATTTTGGTGATAGTGTTCGTACTCAATATAATGAAAATCAATCTGACCGTCCACCGATTAGCCCATCTAGTGTGAGCAAAATTGCAAAAAAAAATTTTTTTGAGAGTTCGGCCACAAAAGGTTCACACACAATATCCTCGGAAAATTAATGTGTGGGGAGGAATTGTCGGCAATTGAATTATTGGACCTTATTTCTTTAAGATAACACTAAACGGAGAACGCTATTTAGAGTTTCTTCAATTCGAACTTACTCCACCTTTAGCTGTTTTGTTTCCCAACCCACAGGACACTGACATACCAAATGATATAATTTGGTTTCAACAAGACAGGGCACCTCCCCACTATGCGATCGCTGTTCGTCAATTTCTAGTTGCAACCTTCCCCAATAGATGAATTGGTAGGAGGGGACCTATTGAGTGGCAGCCGAGGTCATCTGATCTAACCCCTTTAGATTTTTTTCTTATGGGATTAAAATCCAAAGTCTAGGTGAACCGACTTAACAACCATAATAACTTAAAAGAAAGAATACGCCAGGAAATCTGACTAATCTCAAATGATTCACAATGTCCAACGAGAAATAATTATTCAAATTCAAAAAAATGCATTGAAGTACACAGGCAACACATTAAACATATATTAGAAACATTTTTTAGACAGTTAGTGAAGTAAGGTTGTAAATAAACACAAAGTATTCATAATAAAAACGTGTTTATTATATTTTTGGAAACGTCTTTTTATGGTCTATACAAATCCGTACAAAAATACAGGGTGATATATTTAAAATAACAAAGTTGATGTCACTTCCGGAAAAATTGGAAGTGACACTGACTCAAAATGTGCCAATTCAAAATTGCAAATCGAAGTGTCCGAGCGCTTTTGGCAAAACCACGTTGGTCACATTATATTGAATTTATTCTTTTCATTATCAACGCACTGTATAATAAATCAAAAACAACACCTCCAATACACTTTATTATAGTAACTATTAAAATAACTACACAGTCTAAGAGCAAGAATTGCATTGAATTAAATACCAGTGTGTTTAGTGTTAGAAGCAAAAAATATTGAGATTAAAAAGAATTAATAAAAAATAAATTAATTGATTAATTATAAGAAATCCATACACTGCACACTTGCAGCAGAGATAGTTAAACTTTAGCACAGTTATAGATGTTACAGAAAAGGATATCTAAAATCAACAATTTTTTACCAAGAGGTGGGAAATATGAATGAGGAATCACTGTAATTTTCTAAGAACTAAATTAAAGATTGGCGCACTTATAACAGATATTATTCTCGTAGCAAAAGAAACTACCACAAACCTGAAAAAGTTTGCTCCGGGAGTAAATAATATCCCGATTCTTTCATAAGCACTAGAACGAGACAATGGAAATTTGACCCAAGAATTACTGGCACTACTCCAAAAACAAGGCAAACTTTTAAGACCTGCTAAATTATGCTTGGGATGAGTAAAACAGATAAGATCTATACAGGGTGGCCCAAAGAAAAATTGACACGGGAGTTTTGGGTGATAATGGCGTAGATATAAATAAAAGCTCGTATAGGTCAATTTTATTTTGGAGCGGGAAAACTGATTTTCCGAGTTTCAACATCGTCACTTCAACCCTCGAGCAGTGGGGTGAACAACCCCTAAAATTTTAGCTGTACGTCATTGGAAAGCCCCTTGAATTCTCTAAACAGTGGTCTGAAGTTTTTGGAATTTACATGTACCATTTTCGAAAAACAAAGATTTATTTACCGGAAAATAACTGTGAAGTATAATCTAGCTACTTAAATTATCAATTTAGTAAATGCTCGAACTGTCAACCTCCAACTTCCATGCGATAATACAGATTCTGCTGAAAACGGGCGACATTAGTTTGTGATTCGTTGACGTATATTTTCCAATGAAGCAAGTGGAGTAGAATAAATTCTGATTTTCAAGTAACCGCACAGAAAGAAGTTTAATGGAGAAAGATCTGGTGATCGTGTGGGTCATTCTATGGAACCTCTCCTCCTAACCCAGTATCCAGTAAAAAGTATTGATTTCCATGGCGAACTATTATTTTATCAAACTAAAGGGAGTATTACATATTTTACAATTTAGTAAATAAATATTTTTCAGTTTTAGACAAAGATGAAGTGATGTATGATGAATATCATTACATTGGTAATTAAGTTTGCTATTTAATGGCATTATGGCCCTTAGTAGGTACCATTTAAAAAAATGACATTTTCTTAAAAAAACACGTTTGACACATTTCATTCTTTCATGAGGCATTTGTTATTGATTTAATTGATGAAGTCACTATTAATATGAGGTATTAGCATCAACTGGAACAGATTTTTTTCCCAATCATGGCCTTCTACGGTAAAAAATAAATTTGAAAAAAAGAAAAATTCCTTGAGTAAAATGTAAATTTGGCAATGCTATCTTATGCAATTTGAGTTGTAGATTCCGAAAAACATAAAATATACATGCATTTAATAACTCAAAGGTAAACGCACTTCCGGTGACACTGGAACTCGGCCATTTTGACTATATCTGCATGTCCATCCAAAATTAGGTCTAATATCTTTGTACCAAGTTTTATCTAAATCGGTTCATAATTGAAAGAGATATAAGCTTGGCCCTAGTCTCGTGGCTACCCGGTGTATCAGTGTGCATTTTTACGACTAGAAATCTTGCTAGATTCTTTCTATATATTTAGAAATTTAAAAAATATGTTTTGGAGGTGGATCAAAAGGTTAACAGTAAATAGCTCTAGAGGTATCTTAGTTGCTGCGGTAAAAAGGCATTAGTAAAAGTAAGTAACGACATACAATAGAATAGTTTTGAAATGGACATTTTTCGGTATATTAATAAAAATTGCGTAATCTATTAACAATTGTATCTAAAACAATATAAAAAATGTATTTTAACTAAAATTTAAATCGTGTTGGTACATTGTTGCTTGTGCATGCAAAACCTCATGCAAGACAATGCTTTGCAGGTGTTGAAAATTGGGGCTAAATTGCATGCAAATATGCTCTTATGCGGCAAAATATCCAAATATTTTACTGGACATGTCATCTTCATCAGCACTTTAAAAACACTTTATTTTAGTCAAAAGTACTCACAAAATTTTAACATTTTTGCTATTTATTAGAGTTTCCCGTCTATAATATACACTTTTTTTAAATTATAAATTTGACATATTCCTTTAAACCACCTGAAAACCAAATTTTTAAGTAAATAAGTATAGGAAATTATCGCAAATGTCAAAAACATTTCCTTTTTCCTTTCTTTGCAGTACGCCTATGATTGATACAATTTCCTTTTGAGTATACCCATTTCCTGCATTTTCTGTGGCCTATAAATTTGCTGTCTTGTATTTTTTGCCATGTCTTCATAATTTCCCGTATGCAAATATTTAAACAAAATTACTTGTTAAAATACTATTTTTGATTAAGTATTTCTAATTTATAATAAAAACGTAGATCCTGATGGAACGCCTTCAAAACATGCCAAAATTTATTATTTAAAGGTTTAACAAAGAAAACGGGTAATTAAACAATAAGTTCTCTTTTTCCCCTCTTACAGCACACCTATGATTATTACACTTTTTTGGGTTAATTCAACTTTCCATGTGTTTTTTTATACTCTACAAATTTTCTCACGTATTTTTTTCGTATATTATGTTTTTTGAGCGACGTGCATTTTTTGAAAGAAGTGCGAAAATTGGCCACCATTTTGAATTTTCTGGGCATATTTGAAAGTATTCAACTAGACAACAGGCAGATTCGGAATCAGCGACCTCAAATTAGCAAAAAACCGTCCGTTGCCCAAAAAGTCTTCAAATTTGCTGTTAGACTTGATTTAGAGAAGACTTTTTAGAAAATTTGCCCAATCTATTCCTACTTATCAATTTGTAGTCGACATAAGAATATGTAATTTTATAAATAGGTATGTTTTGTTGCGTCAACAGCATTGTCTGTCGGTCTGATGTTCAAATTTTTGTCATTCCCAATGATTGGGCAAATTATTTTGTACACTCGATCTTATAGTATTTTGACTCTCATGCTATCCTGTATAGTCTCTTTGGACAATAAATCATTATTATTATAATGAGTAGACAAGATACTACTTTCTGCTAATAAAGCCTTCCATGAAATTAAAGTTGCATTATAATTATATAATTTATAACTAAAGCATATCTGACAACTCGCTGGTATTTTTTATATATTTTTCGCGCACACATATACATTAACATTGAAGTAATTATTAAAATTATCATGATTATGGTAAAATTATCTAATTCTTGTTCACCTTGTTGTCCTTTTAACATCACTCAGCAAATTATCTGTAGATAAAAAAACGAAAAACATATAATTTTGTCTTTACTTATGGCCTTATGGTTAAATAACTGCACATTGAGGCAAGTTGTCGCGCCGCATGTCAAGAAGAGACACAGTTTGACGCCTAAAGGACTTGCATGGTTTGCTCGTCAAACCCATGGCGCCTGTAAGAGAGTCTGTACATCCCATGTGGATTGAAATATTCAAGTAAATAATGAGAGACATTTTGCAGATTCTTGTAGAGATGATTTAATTATCTCATTAGGGATGTCATCCTTGAATATTTCGACACTCTAGATTTTATGTTAAAAATTAATGGTCAATGATTGGTAACAAAATGGTTTGAGCGTTCAGGAAGCCCTTGAAGACCGGAACACTTTGGCGCCAGTACGAGTGGACAGTATTCGTTCTGGTTTTCATATTTTGCATCTCATCAATATAGAAATAAATTATTTTCATATAGGATGTCAGTAACATAATGTGAAATAAATGATTGATTTCTTTCAGTATTTATTTGAAGATACAGGGTGTTCCATAATTAAGTACCTTCCTTCTAAGGGGTGATAGAACTAGAAAAAATAAGTTGAGTTCTTCTTCATCACTTTCAGTACATTCTTTATGTGTTGCATTTTCATGAAAATTGAATATAAAACTACAAATCAAAATATAACATAAAATGGCGAGAGATTGTAAATTGAATCATTATGAAATAGTAATTAGTGAAAAAATGTGACGTAATAGGAAAAAATGAAAAAAAGATCATTTTTGAATTTAACAGCCGAAAATCTATAAGAATCGCATAAAATACTTAAAACAACATTTTTGTCGTGGCAGATCTGTGAATTATTAGTAACCTAATTAAGGCCGCTGCTAACTTTTCCAACCTATTAAATTTCTGTTTAAAATTATGGAGCAAAATTTAATTTTCTGCATATACTGTTTCGTAGTGACAAAAATATTGCGTGGGTAAAGGGCTCCATGGTACAAAAAAAAACAATCACCTAGTACACCTAGTTCAATACTATCAAACTGAAATATTGTTCTAGGCATAATTAATATTTGTAGTAAATTTGGTTGACATTGTACTGTAACTGTAAAAAATGGTTTCTTCAATAAAAAACAGAAAAACTTATTTCCCATTTTTATTACTAGAGGACTTCCAGCCGAGTATATGAACAATTTGTCCTACGTTTTGTCCGAGTTTTCGGATTTTTTCAAGGTTAAAAGCTAAAAATAATAAAAGTAATGGTTTTACATAAGTCGTAAATTAGATTAGTGACAGAATGCATATCTAAAAAGTGTTTTCTTACCTAATATAATTCCTTTTAATTTCACTATGGTGGGTTTATTTTTTTTCATTTTTTTTTATTTGATGGGTATGTGTGTATGTAGTTCGACGAGTTAGGCAGAGAATGATCAGTATTTTGTGTGGTCGTTGATGTGTTTCTTTTAAGAGTAGGTAATTATAACAGCTGAAGTATATTTATGGTCCGATGACAGAGTTATTGTAAACATTCTCATGATATTGGATAGCGCTTGAGAAGAGGTTTTGCAGTTAGCACATATACAGGATGTTTAAAAATTGTTACTATTAAATAAGTTGCGATATATGCTACTTAGATTTTCTTGATTTACGTTTTTTGTTTTACATTTCCAAAAAAGCGTTTTTTGGTATTTCTTTTCTTTATGCAGTATGGTTGTATCTGGAAAGTTAAAACTGTGTGTATTTATGGCTGTTCTGTAAGTGCACATGAAAATTAGGAGTTGCTATGGAATTTTAATTGACAATTTATGTTGATTTATACGTTTATTTAAATATTGTTGGGTTTGTCCAAGTAACACCTATCGCAACGAGCAATCAATTTTATAAATAACATGGTTTGTTTAATTTCTCTATTGGATTTTAGTTTTGATTATAATTTATTTTTTATGCTATTATCATTTCTGTATGCTAATTGTATGTTATATTTACCTAATTTTTTTTCTGAACTTGTGGTGTGGTGCCGAAGATTTTGTTTATTTGGATGTTTGTGTCTGGTTGGTGTTGTTAAATATGGGTCCAAAGCAGTGGTGCAGTCAACTTGATTTTATGTTTGTCATTTATTATATGTTTCCTTTTGGAATACTTATTCATAAAAGGTGGCGGGTAAAAGATTAAAAGAAGTTTTTGATTTTAATTATTTTTCTTTGTGAAACAATTTATCGATAGAAAATGGCCTTCACGAGTTTATAACTTTTTTTTGGTTTTTGATTGGAAGTTGGTATATCGTCCCGAACTGATCTTTTTTGATACCAATTGGTTTTAATTCACTGGTAGACAATTAAAGTCAGGTCTTAGAAGTTTATTTTTTTTTTTCGTTTCTAATGTGTTTTTTTTCCGTTTTTTGTGTAATCTTTTTTTTTTTATAACCATAGTTTATCAATTTAAGTTGACATTAGGTAAATTTGCAATTTTGTTTGGAAGTATGTTGAATTTAATATAAAACAGCCAACAACTTGTGTAAAATATCATCTGTAAAAAATGGTGTATTGTGGGATTTTTTATATGAATCAGCCCTATCATTTTGATTGGTTCTATGGATTCTCAGAGTTAAGCTGGTTAAAACTGAATCACCCTGTATAATAACAAATTGAATCGGTGAATAAATTGTAATACTCATCAATCCGAATAATGTATTTTTTGCTTACAGAAATTTCAGAGAATACTCATTTAACTTGCCTTCTTGTGAAAATAAGATTATAGTACACACTTTTTCCACAAACTTGGCTGTAGGTTATTGTTTGCTTTTTCAAAAGCTAAAGAATCAATCTTTCTAAAGGTACAGCTGCTGTTCTCTTTATTTTTGAAAATAACGTGTGTTTACGTTTGTTTTGCATTTAGTTTGACACGTATTGGTCAATGGCTTTATTTCTGGATTTTGTATCATTCAACAGAATAATAGCATCGCATTTGGTAAAACCATAAGAAAACTGGTATGTATTAAAAATGTCATGTAGGGTCTTCATTTTGTTCCGTTTTGAATTGGAACTGCTGGAAATGGTGCTTTATGTAATCTTTTCTTGGAAAAAAAATAGAGTGAATTTTTGCCATTATACGAGTAAACAAAGGAAACATTTTTAATATTTTAAATTAAATATGTGTGCAATAAGAATTTATTTTTTTTATTGTTGTTGTAAATAAATGAATAGTAATATTAAATTATAGTCAATCATACTTTATTTAGAGTATACTAACAAGAGTTTAACAATAATTTTTATTTTATTGCATTTTAGACAGGGTGTATCAGTTGAAGGTCTGAAACTAAAAATAAGTTCATAAACTTATGTTATATGTTGCTCATTTTAGTGCAGAAGTTCATATGACTTCTTTCTTCATTTAAGGTTTTGAATCGACTCTGTAAGTTTGGGTATCAAAAATTAAATCGTTCTGTATAACAGGGTGGGGCAATAGTGCGTCCGACTTCGATATGTCCAGTTCTATGATAGCTAGAAACTTGATTTAAAAGCAAATAAACTAAACGGAAAAGTCTATGACTGGAAATTATTTTCGAATATACAGGGTGAGCCAAGACAATTCTACAGGGTCAACTAAAATTTCTTTAAATGGAATGCCATGTATATCAGGACATTTCTTGAAACCTCTTTGTGGCCTCCTTCCACTCCTGTATTATTATTGACTTTCTCCCAACCACTTGGATGTAACGATTTTTTTTTGTTGAAATTATGCCATTTACACGTGTATATTAAAAAAATCACTACAGTCACAATTATCGATTTTAAGGAAAAATATGTAAGTATCAGTTATAAAACATCTGTGTGATTACACTCAGCAATTTTCACTTCCTAAAAGTATACAGGGTGACCAAAAATAATTTTTAAATTTACAACTATTTGAACTGAATTTTCTCAATTTTTTTCAAATGGAATACCCTATATATTTTTGGACGATCTGATGTAGAATTGAAAAACGAACATTTTTTGTACGTACATCCCTATGGCTATTTGTAACCATTTTCGATTTATTGAACAAGAACTGCAAAATTCAGGAATAAAATTAAGAATATTTTTTTTTTTTGTAATTCAAGCGAAGATACTATAAAAAGTGTCCGACATGTTACCTATTTTGAGTGACAAACATGTTTTTTGTGTCTTTTGAATGAAATTTCTACTGTTTATAATATTGCCGGAGTGATACTTCTAAAAGTTTCCCTTCAAATTTTGGATTGTTGTTGGTGGTGTTTTTATGGGCATCATGTAATACGCTTATACTTATACTCTTAATTATTTGAAAAAAACCCTCAATAAATTGAAAATGGTCACAAATAGCCATAGGAATGTACGTACAAAAAATGTTAGTTTTTTAATCCTACATCACATCGTACAAAAATATACGATTATTTTTAAAAAAAATGGGAAAATTCAGTTCAAAAAGTTGTAAATTTAAAAATCCTTTTTGGCCACCCTGTATACTTTTAAAAAGTGTAAATGGCTGAGTGTCATCACACAGATGTCTCAAAACTGGTACTAATATATTTTTTCTTAAAATCGATAGTTGTGATTTAGTGATTTTTTTAAAATACACGTGATGGTATAATTTCAAAAAATCATTACATCCAAGTGGTTGGAAAAAAAGTCAATAATAATACAGGTGTGGAAGGAGGCCACAAAGAGGTTTCAAAACATGTTCTGATATATATGGCATTTCATATAAAAAAATCTTACTTGACCCTGTAGAATCGTCTTGGCTCACCCTGTATATTCAAAAGCAATTTCCTGTTATAGACTTTTGGCTGAGGCTGAGCCTCCTCTACAATTTTGGGAGAATCTTCAAACTAATATTTTTGACAAGTAGAAATTTCTACTTAAGTATATCTCAATTCTCTGTTGTTTATAATCCATTATTTAATTTTCACTATAAAAAAATTTTTGCATTTTCTTTCCACAAACATTGTAATCGGGACAGTTGACTCCACATATGCATATTTCCCGGTCTCTCATCGCGCTCGCGCTTGCCCGGATGAACTGAGGCTGGCGGGCAGCCAACCTCCATTTCAATACATTGTTCATGACTGAATTTTTAGCGGGTATCTCAGCAAACATTCTGGATCTGGCAGTTAGGGCAGCTAGCCTCTAGCACCTCATCTCTTTCTAGCGCATGTACACTTCAGTTAAGCGTTGATCCCCTCTCTCAGAAGAGTATGAACAGTTTATAGAACAAGAACAGTGGCAATTTGTGGTTTCGTGGGAGAACATAAACATCATAAAATATTTAACAGGTCGTTGAAAAATGAGTGTTCTAGGTGAAAATATTCCCAACAACATGTCTTGTTGTCCAGACGTGGTGGAATATTTGTTGTTAAATGGATTTAGTTCTCTTAATTATGATCAAAAGGTAACAATTAAAAAAATGGTCAGACCTACACCGTCAATGCCTCATTAGTTTTTACAAGTGGTAAACAAAACAGAGGGTTTAGTGATAGCAATTATCAAAAAATCGAGTGGTTAACGGCATCAGCAGTTAAAAACAAATTATATTGTTGAAAATGTTTGTTAGTTACTAATGATAAATCCTCAATTTGGGGCAGGGCCGAGTTTAATAATTTGCAAAATTTGTCGCGAGGTTTAAACAGGCATGAAAAATCTCAGGAGCATATTTCATCTTGCATTAAATTCGAAATGTTGGGTAAACAAAATATTGTAAATTTCTTGGATTCTGCGCATAAAAGAGAAATAGAAAATTTAACTGATGCCGTTATATATTTATCTTCTCAAGAAACTTTTTTTTTGAGGACATGATGAAAAACGAGATTCGTAGAATAAAGGAAATTTCAAGGAGCTAATAGATTCTTTAAAAACGTCTGATCCAACATAGAGAATTAGAATTTGAATAACGGCACTGTTTTTTCCGGGACGTTTAAATCAATTCAAAATGACCTAATTGAGACTATTAGCTTCATTATTAAAGGCAACATTTATAAAGAACTACATAATTGTGAATTTTCTCGTGGCAAATTGATGAAATGACGGACATTACTTTTAAATCTCAACTTTCCGTAATTTCTAGATATGTAATGCACGGTGAAATTGTTGAAAGGTTTGTTGGTTTTTTTTATGTGAGTAGTGGAAGAAACGTGGACAGTTTATTTAAATTATTAATCGACGAATTTGGTAAATCTGATTTGAAAAATAAATTAGTTTCACAAACCTATGACGGCGCTGCGGTTATGTCAGGATATCTTAATGGACTCCAAACTAAAATAAAAGATATTGCTCCTCAGGCTTACTTCACTCACTCTTATGCATACAAATTAAATATGGTTTTGAGTAAAGCCTATAGCGGAATTAAAGAAGTTTTTCGTCATTTCTTTCAAAATCTAGTAAAATATCTGATATTTTAAATAGAATTATGGAACATAGAATTCCGAGTAATACTACCACTTGTTGGAATTTTTTCATCTAGAGTTATTTTCATTGTTGACACATATAGGAAAAAAATTTATTGACGTTTTTAATTTTATTTCGGAAAGTGAGACTTTTTTAAATGATGATCAGACTTTAAGTGCAGCTTACGGATTAAAATCGTTATTGTTGGATAAAAACTTCATAGTTTTGCTAAAGGTTTTTAAAATAATTTTTGAGCAAACTGATGTTGTTTTCCAAATTTTACAGAATAAATTAACTGATATAACATATTCTAAAAATAGACTTAATTCACTTATATCTAAATTAAAAGAATTTCGCAATAACGAAATACATTTCAATACTTTATATAATGTTTTTTTAGAAAATATTGAAGAATTAGATGATGAGCCACAGTTAAAAAAAAAAAAAGAAAGACAACATAATATAACTTTGCCAGGACAGACATACATTACAAACAAATTTTTACAGAAATTTTGGACACCATTATAGTTCAAATAGAAATTATATTTTCCTATTTAAATATTTTCAATGTTTCAATTTAGAAATCCTAATAATTTTATAATGTTGTCTAAATCATTTTCTAACAGTCCAATAGACAAATAAATGGATCAGTATCCCTTTTTTAACCGTATTTCGTTAAGAAATGAACTATGTTTATTGTGTTCTGACCAGCAACTTTTAGCAAATTTAAAATCGCCTCAAGGAATGCTTACTTTTATATATAATAATAATTTAAAAAGCTGTCTCTTCGAACTGTACAAAAAGTTTATCTTTAGTGTCAACAATTCCGGTAACCTCAGCTTCTGTAGAACGATCATTTTCAGCACTCAGACGCATAAAAACATTTACTAGAAACACAGTAGGTCAAGACCGCCTATCAAATATATCGCTTATTTCAGTAGAAAAATGTTCTTTGTGTTTTTTGTCAGAGTTGAAGAAAAATTATTTATTTTCATTTTATGAAGAAGTATACAACCATTTAGCAAGTTCTGAAAATCGCAGGTTATCACTGATTTATAAAAATATTTGGACTTTACACCAAAGATTAATATAGTTAGTTAATATTTTAGAAGAAATATTTATTTACGTTATTTATTTTTTAGAAAATATTTTCTATGTAACTTCTTTTTCAAAACTATTTTAATTTTTATTAAAAATTATAATTTTACACTCTGGCAATGATAATCAATACAATTTTTTGTTTGTAGAAAAACACTTTTATTTATCAATTTTTTTCCAAAACCATTTTGATTTTTATTAGAAGTTATAATTTAATAATAAATGGGGCTACTCTGGCGATCAACCCACGACAAAAAATTGTAACGCGCCGTTGTACTACCCCAAGGGTGGTGGAGAAACATGCAAATTGTAATCATATTGAAATTTAGTTGCCTTTTATATTTCAAACCTCCTCTGTGGACAATATCATGAGCCGCCACTGGTGTAAACTATGTTACAAAAATTGTGACTGCCAGTGTTACTTTTGTTAGATAGTCATATTTGAGGTTCATTAATTTTTTCTAAAATTTTTGCCATTGTGGGGTATTATGCTTATTGGTCTGAGGTAGGAAAAATGTTCAAGACTATTTGTTTTTGGTGGAAGTTTTACTAATGATAGTTTCCACTGGTGAAGCAATTACAGACGAGCGGTATTGCAGCATGTCAACGCTAATATTCACAACCTCATGCATTTTAATGAAGTTCCAAAATAACACGTTTTATTTCTTCAGCTGTGGCAAATTTAAAAGTAAAAGTTAAGTCACTATCGAAGTTTTTATTTTCGAAACAAGAAATAGCGTATTTGGGGAGCTATATGAAGATGTAAAATATTTATTTATAGCTTCGGAATTTTGTATGTCTGTGGTATATCAATATTCTGTTTGCGTTTAATATTCAAATTTTTTATGGCTTTCCAAAAATATTTCTTGTTATTATCTACTCTTTTGATTTTATGTAAACATACCAAAAGATAACAAAACTATTCATAACTGCACATACAGTGGGTCCCAGGATTTATGTTACAAGAGGTGAAAGTAACTAAAATTTTTTGAATTTCAACTTTGATATATTAGAATTAAGCCCCTGCTTGGCTTGAAACTAATTTTAAGTATATTTTCAATTTCTTCAGATCACGGAGGTCTTGAAGATGAAAAACAATTTGTTCATCAAGTAAGAGGTTATATTGTATAAAAGGTTGTTAAAAAAATTGTTGTGTGTTATGATGCAAAGTATGGAACTATTGTAGGATTTGGATATTAGATTGATTATGTCATCCCTATGCAACTGAAACTGATGGCGTTGAGAGACAGTTTTATTTAGATATCTCATACACTGAAAATAACGGTTTCCGTAGAACGACCCATTTATATCATACACATATTATTTCATTTTACTTATTTCTCCAATGTAAGAAAATTAATCTGTCAATAGATGAGTTTTAATTATACTTATCAATTTTATTTAATTTGGAACTTAATTAACTACTCCATTTTTAATTATACCTACCCGACTGTAACTACTTATTCATTCCGAACGAGTACTAATTATTTTTTTACCTGTTCCTAATCATAAAATATAGATTCATCGCCTTGATTAATAGTATAAAAGTAGTAATTAAGAGTCGAAGAATACTTTCCAAAGCTCATTTAATTTCAACAGTAGCAGAAATCAAGTTTTGAATTAGAATATGCTAAACGGTTTAACAAGTATAAATTTATCAGTGTGGCAGAGAAGGAATAATTAAGTAGGTAAGTATTTTCCAGAATAATTATTTATTTATATGCATACTTAGACAGAAGATTGAAAAATTATTAGATGTAATATGCCAAAAAACCCCTTTTTTCGGCCTATCAGGGTGCAACATTATATTTTGACCCTTTTTAAATCTATATAACTTTTGAACTAGTTGAGATAATGAAATGGTGTTTTCGCCAGTCTTCTTCTAATTTTGATAAGTTTTTTCCTGAGTATCCGTCTTTTTTTGCTCACTTCCGGTTTAACCGGAAATGACATCGCGTATTTTCGGTGATAGGGCAACCCTGTATATTTTTTCACAGTTGGAAGGCCCATCATTTCCCCTCTTCAAAAATCCCATATTTGTCAAAGTATACGGAATGATGATTTTATAAGCTTTTAAAGTGAATACTGCGTTTTATCGAAATGCTACGAAAAAAATAATTATTCGCAAAGTAGACTATGGAAATAAAGAAATCTTTAAATGCTAATACTGAAAATGTACATATGAAACTCGATATAGCAAAGTGTAACAGGATATTTGTTAAAGAAATAAGAAATAAACAAAATAATACACATTATTTATAAAATATGTTCAACTTGGATACATTTATTTATTCGCTTTACAAAGTTCTCATAGCTTCTACTTAACTGTTCGGGGGTAATGTTGTTAAAAACATTTCGAATGTTTTCTTTAAGTTGTTCTAAATTTTGTGGCATAGGGCTATAGCACCTGTCTTTCACATACCCCCATATGAAAAAATCTGAAATTGTGAGTTCTGGAGATCAAGGGGGCCATGCTGTAGGACGTCTGCTCCCTATCCAATGATTTCCAAAGGTGGAATTCAGGGAATCTCTAGTTATAATAGCACAATGAGGCGTAGCACCGTCTTGTTGGAAATAGAATGTCCTCAACAAATTATCCTGTTCAAGATGCGAATAAAAGAAAATTCCTAACATGTCCAAATATGATGAGGCATCGACAATTGGATTGTTAAAAAAAAGGACTGTATATTTTTTGTTTTGATACCGCACATCAAACTGTAATTTTTAGAGAGAATCTGACATACTGATGAAAATTTCTGGGGTTTTCTGATGCCCAAACTCTACAATTATGCTTATTCACCTTGCCATTTAAGTGAAATGATACTTCGTCTGACATGATCAACTTATCAAGAAAATGCCTATCTCTTTTACGTAAATTAAGAGTTTTTCTACAAAATTGTACTCGTTTTGGAAAATCAGTTTCCTTTAATTCTTGATGAATCTAAATTTTATAAGCATTCAATTTTAGAACATTTTTCATATCAGTATGAACATTTGCGGAAGAAATTTTTCTTGTAGAAGAGGAAGGATCATTTTGTGTCATTTCCAAAATTTCAATTGCATTATTAAGCCTATTTTCATTATTTGGAGTTCTTTTTTTACGGTCAATACACTCCGAATTCCAAGTTTCTATGTCATTTTCCAATTGAATTTTTTATTAGAGGTTCCTTGTTAAACATAGTTCTAAGTCTTCTTTGTGTTGTTTTGTAAGATTTAGTGTCAGCAAAAAAGATTACACATTTAGTTTTTCACTTAAAGTAAACATTTTTCTTAAAGTATCTCAAGTACCCGAGTTGTTAATAACTAATTTGACGTTTACAAGTGATGTTGTCTTTTATTTTCATAGTCTGCTTTGTGAATCTATATCTTTTCTATATCGATAAAACGCAGTATTCATTTTATAAGCTTGTAAAACCATCACTCTGTATAATTTCCATGACAAATATGTAATTTTCGGAAAGGAGAAACAATGGACTTTCCAACTGTGAAGAAATATACAGGGTGTCCCATTTGAAATAACAAAGTTGCCCTATCCCCGAAAATACGCTATGTCATTTCCGGTTAAACCGGAAGTGAGCAAAAAAAAGCCTTTCACTCATTAGAAAAAACAGCATTTCATTATCTCAACTAATTCAAAGGTTATATAGGTTTAAAATGGGTCAAAATATAATGGGGCACCCGGTACCTACTTTGGTTCTTTTGAAAAACCAGTTTTGTTTATTTAAATTTAATAGCAGTGTTACTTTTAATCAAAATTTTAATGATTTTCTTTGTTCTAAAAACACAAATAGGTAATTTTACTAATTATCCTAAATTACTTGGTTCTTATAACCATGAAATAGAATAATATTCAGCAGGAATAATTTTCTTAGTGCTTGTTTGTATCCAAGATATACACTGACAGGTACAAAAAGTACAGAATGTTACATTTTCAATTAAAATGTTTGTCAGTGTAAACAAAACGTGTAAAATTGTATCTTGGTGTCTTTTCTAGACCTTTTCGCTTAAAAACATAATTATAAAATGAAATTTCTTTTTTTAATAACGAGTATTACCTCCCCTAACTCTCATTACACTCTCAAGTTTCCGTTACTTAACTTCAATTACGTGTCGGATGGCCGCTTGGGGAATGTTATCCCAATCTTTCTGTAGTGTATTCTTAAGTTGCTGCACTTGCCCAAGACGTTGCCTAATCTGTCTTCCCTGCATATCCCATACGTGTTCAATGGGATTTAGATCAAGACTATGTGCTGGTCAATCTAGGTCCTCAATACCGATGTCTTGGAGGTAGTTTCTAACAGTTCTGGCCACGTGTCTCATCAACAGATAACCACAGCCGTATATTTTTTTAATTCACATTTCATCTTATTTACCATGTCTACGTGTACAGTTGGTAGATAGTTACATAACGTTGTGCGACTTAGTAACTTCACCTGGGCATTGTATTTATTCCAGAACTCTCGAAATGGTTGTTTATCGAGTATGTGCAGCGGAACATCACAGGCAATCAGCATTAATAGTAAATCAAACATAAACTGTGTTGTCGAAGGCACGCCATTTTTTTTTATTTTTATGATATACACTATTTACGTGAAATCCACAATCACGCTTATCCCAGCAAATCAAATCTTTCTCGCACACTTTACAAATTATTTTAGCACCATCATAGAATAAATCCGGGAATTCGCCTATGAATTCATTCACTTTCTCAGCACATGGCAGTTTTCTACCCCTGCATACGTCTGTCATGCTTTATTATTAAATTAATATCAACAATACAGTACAACAAATAAAATAAAAACACAAAAATAATATGCAATACGCCCAAGTGACTTAACGTGTACACAACTCGAAAGCTAATAATAGACTGGACTGGAGAAAGTTTCGCGGTCGAGGTGAATGCCGGTGACAGTAAGTACATCTGTACTCTACGACCATGATACACAGAAACGATTTGCAGCTTTACTAATTATTTTTAATTCGTTTATATGTTCAAGGCTAAAAAAATTGAAATATGATGTGGCCCGTTTTAAAAGGAGGCAGAGCGTCAAATAAACATGCATTTGGTGTACTAAAATAATCAAGTGTTAATCTATGCTTCCATAGAGCTACTTATTTCTTAAAAATAATAGTAAGTGAATATATTTGAATATTAAAATAGGGTGTTATTTTATCGGTCACCAATTTAATGTGATTTTAATTATCAAATAATTAGATTTGTTCTCAGAATGATAGATCTGTCACCAACTTGTTAACACCAAACTATTTCAGAACGATTATCTATAAATTTATGGCAAATCACCCGAAAACGTAATTAGTCACCAAATAATTAGATTTATTCTCAGAATGATAGATCTGTTACCAACTTGTTGACACCAAACTATTTCAAAACGATTGTCTATAAATGTATGGCAATCAGATGATGATCTGTAATTGTTGTGATAAACAGGTATGTCTGTCCTAATTGGAAGTTAAATAAATATACAAATTTCTTATAGACATTGTGTATTTATTAAAAATTAAAATATTATGAAAAAACTACGTACGTTATGTATGGACGTAACTAATAGTAAACTAATGGTAAACCTAAAAATGATAATTGAATAAAAAATTTAGTTATGCGAAAGAACTCACTGAATAATAAGAGCTGGTTTTGATTTTATGGGGCACCCTCTTTTCCTTTTTTTGGCCAATAGGCACAAAAGAATAAAACATACATCGTAATAAGGTTCTGAAACATTTTATTTGGTGATAGATCTATTACTTTGAGAACATAGTTATTATTCCGAATGTAAAACAGATTCATTGGACATAAGTTACGATGATTATTCGTTTATTTTGGATACAAACTGTTATAAATTTGGATAGACATGTTTGGAGACGCTTATGTTAATGTGAGATAAAAAATAATTTCTGTGATTGAATTTCATAGTCAGAGGATTTCGTTTGATGACAAATATTTATTATGGTGACAAATAAATTTATTCTCATATATTTATAGGCATACACAGCCACTTTTAATCAATTATTATTAATTACTCTTAATTAAGCGCAAATAAAATTGCAATACAAGATAGAAACGGAAATAGAGGAACGCATAGCACAGTGTGGTTGATTACTGACATACTTCCGCCACCTATTTCCACACCCCTGAACTAACACCAACAAGGGTTGTTCACCTTTCACCCTTATGTTATACCCTACGGCAGGTCTCGTCTCGTCCCACATAGCATTAGATAATTATATATTTTATCTGTCAAAAGGTAGTTAATACAATAATTACACTATGCATTTGCTTTGCATACTCTAAGGTGTTTATTTTGGTATTTATATTAATTAAGTAGTTATTTCAGTTTTTCACATTTCATGAAGATCATTGCAATTACTTAATTATGTATAATTATAAAAACTTCATTTAATTGTTTGTAAGAGATAGTTGGCAATTTAATGGTTTGTGCATATTAGAAATTTTACACATTCCTTTAGTAGTTAAGAAAATGTGATATTTGTTCATCACATTTTTTTTTTGTTTTTAAGAGCAAACTTATTTTGTATTTTTAATTATTTCATATTCAAATAAGAATAAATTATGTATGTTAACACATTTATGTGTATACAAATAAAAATATGTGTAAACATGGAACGGTTAAGAATAAGTTTAAATACTAATTGTAAGACACAATATTTTAGTTTATATAATATTATTAATAAAACTAATTAATAAAAAAATATAATGGATGTATTTATATATGTGTGGAATAAAACATAATGCAAAATAGGCTGGATGTGGTGTGTGGATAGGTGGTTTATTGAAGTAAATAAATAAGTAAATAATTATTGTAATCAATGCAAATTGTATAGTAGATATTATATTAGGGTAATTAATTAAATTAGATTAAGTAGACCCGGAGGTTAAATGGTAGAGCAGTACAATTGTAATGAACTTCGCCTCCTTCCAATATACCTACTCAAATTTGCATTCTAACTTTTATAAAAATTAGATTGCAATGATTGCATTATTGAAAATAAAGATCATTTATTATTATATACAAAGTGCGCCACTTAAAACTCCCCAGACTCGTAACTTTCTTATTTTTTAAGCGACGACCATGTTGGACACATCAAATTGTAGATATTTTTAAAGCCTTTAAACGTACATATAGGGAGATTTTAAAAAAAATCTTTTAAAAATTGTTACGAAAAGAAAATTCATTTCCTTGAATATTTTTTTAACACATCCTGTGTGTAAACTGTGTTAATGTTTTCTTATAAAGGTTTTAATTAGCTTCAATTTATGTTATTACGTCATATTCGAAATTCTTTTTTGGTTTTAAAGAAAAAAGTAAAAAACACTCTTTTCGATTCCAAACTGATTTTTTTTTAAATAAATTTGAAAAGAATGTAAATAATAATTGTATGCTTTATTTGTAAAAGACAGCATAAAAGAAGAGCAACAAGAAACAAAAAAAATATTTTTAAAGACAAGCTTTTATTAAAATGTACCAAAAAGAAAATTGCATTACAAAATATTGTTCAAAATTAAAAATGACGATTTGTTGCTCGAGTGATGGGCGAATTAATATTTAACTGCGAACAAATTGACACAACTCTGATTTTTTGTTTGAATATGACATATCAAAACTTCCTTGACTAACTTAAAAAATGTAAATGAATATTAATACTACCAAAGATGGTTGATTTATTAAATCTAAGAGTAATAGTACAGACCTCCTCAAAAGTGAGGAAGTTTATGCAAATATGTCAGAAAAATTATTGTTTATATGTGTTTTACAAATAAAGCATAGAAGTATTCTTTTCAAATTTATTTAACAAAAATCAGTTTGGAATCGAAAAGAGTGTTTTTTACTTTTTTCTCTAAAACCAAAAAGAATTTCGAATATAACGTATCATAAATTGAAGCTAATTAAAACCTTTATAAGAAAACATTAACACAGTTTATATACAGGGTGAGGTAAAAAAAATATTCAAGGAATTTAATTTTCTTTTCGTACCAATTTTTAGATTTTTTTTTAAATCTCCCTGTATGTATGTTTAAAGGCTTTAAAAATATCTGATGTGTCCAACATGATCGTCGCTTAAAAAATAAGAAAAAGTTATGAGTCTGGGGAGTTTTAAGTGGCGCACCCTGTATAGTTTAGCAAACAATATTAAATCTCTTTCTGTAAACAGTTTTCAAAAAATGGCCAGATTATACTTTCTTCTCTTCCAACATTTAGAATCTAACACCTGCTTAGCATTATTTATGTGTTATTGCAACGTAATTTATTATTTTCTAAATCTGTACACTACGTACATATTAATTTTGTTTTTTTCTTATTTATCTTATAGTTCCCTCGGTTTATTTTTGTGCAGGTTAAGTTGAGTAGCCTATTTTAGTAGTTTTGTATAATTTTTTTTAATAAAGACACTTTGTTATTATTATTATTATACACAGTTCAAAATTAAACGGTGTTTACATTTACCACTAAAAATATTGTAAAAGTGGTGTGAAAATTTACACATTTTGGTGTAAAATCAAACACCATTCAACATTGTAAAAAGTACACTCATTTATTGAGTAAATCTTACCATTTTTTGGATTCGAAATGATATTAAAAACTACATTTTCATATATTATACACCATGCGTAGTGTGATTTTACGTTTCTGCGAATGCGTCAAATATCTGAAGCGTAGTAATCAGCAATCAGTGACAGTTGATGATCTTGCAATACACAGAATCGTGCCCTGATTTAGTGCATTTGGTAGATATTTTATATATTATCTTCAGTGGCGGTTTATGTGTTGTGAGCTGTAGAACACAAAGGAAAACAGAAAAATGAAAATAGTGATTGGATTATTAAAATCTATTACGGAAAATGAATGACTTAAATATATCTAGTTATGTCATTTTAAAGTTTTTTAGTTCAAATGGCAATGTACTCCATAGTGTACAGTGTACAATTGAGTTATCTGAAATGTGGCATTTATATACATTTAATAAAATACATGACATTTTCACATTTTTGTAGTTTATTTAAAATTAGTGTGTTTTCCATCCCTTAAGAATATCACCCTTTAGAAAATTTGCATTTTCATTTTCAACAATTATAAGGTGTATAATTTAATTAAAAATAAAGTATAATTTTACAATTCATAGGTGTGAACATTTTACACATAAATAATGGTAAAATTTTACACCGTACAATTGGTGTCTAATATACACCTACTTGGTGTGTCCCAATATGTACCCCGTGTGGTGTCAATTTGGTGTGAAATTTTACACCGTATTTTCAACTGTGTATGCTATATGTCAGTTGAAATTACTATATAAGATGTTCAGTCTGACAACGTATTTTTATTAATTTAACAAATAATTTTAGACACATTCAGTTCAAAATATTATCATCATCTTGAGAAGAACAAAGAAGTTTGGATATGATATAAATGTGTATTTTTAGGTTACTGAAATGAATTAATAGAATGATGGATTCATCGGTCATCACACAGTTGAAAATACGGTGTAAAATTTCACACCAAATTGACACCACACGGGGTACATATTGGGACACACCAATTAGGTGTATACTAGACACCAATGGTACAGTGTAAAATTTTACCATTATTTATGTGTAAAATGTTTACACCTATGAATTGTAAAATTATACTTTTATTTTTGATTAATTTATACACCTTATAATTGTTGAATTTGAAAATACAAATTTTCTAAAAAGGTGATATTCTTAAGGGATAGAAAACACATTCATTTTAAATAAGCTACAAAAAATGTGAAAATGTCATGTATTTTATTAAATGTAAATGTCACATTTCAGATAACTCAATTAATTGTACACTATACACTATATATGGAGTATATTGTCATTTGCACTAAAAGCTGTAGAATGACATAACTAGGTATATTTAAGTCATTCGTTTCCGTAATAGATTTTAATAATCTAATCGCTATTCTCATTTTTCTGTTTTTCTTTGTGTTCTACAGCTCACAGCACATAAATCGACACTGAAGATAATATATAAGATATCTACCAAATGTACTAAGTCAAGACACGGTTTTGTATTGTATGATCATCAACTGTTAATTACTGATTACCATGCGTCAGATATTTGACGCAATCGCAGAAACGTAAAATCACACTAAGCATGGTGTATAATATACGAAAATGTACTATTTAAGATAATTTCTAATCCAAAAAATGGTAAGATTTACTCAATAAATGAGTGTACTTTTTACAATATTTGATGGTGTTTGATTTTACACCAAAATGTGTAAATTTTCACACCACTTTTACAATATTTTTAATGGTAAATGTGAACACCGTTTAATTTTGAACAGTGCACACTAGATAGTTTTTTGATTTCCTACTAAGAGGAAAGGATATTTTTTCTGTTTGGTTAATGCCCACAATGAATATTTTAAAAAACAAACTGTATTTAGTGTATTTGTTTCATTAGAACTTTCTGCTGGTAATTACTATCCTGATTTATGTACTTCAGTGTGAGATACTTTGAACTTTCTGCTAATGATTATTACATGATTGATGAATATAGATAATAAACATTGCTTTTAGACCACTAAGATAAAAAGAACATATAAGTAAAACATAACATCAATTAAATTACACAAAATTAAAGTAAAGTAATCTTTATTTCTCAAAGAAGATATAGGAGTATAATATACACAATATAGTTTAACTTACAAACTTAACTAAACGGATTACTGCAAATGAATACAATTTAATTCATCACTTAAAGCTAATGAAAGACTAACTGGAAGAGACTTTATACGCTACAATTAAAAAGCTTAAACTAAAAAACTTAAAAAACTAACTTGTCAACCAATTTTTAAAAAATTAAACACGCACAGACAGAAATCATCATTGTTAAGCTGATATCACAGAAAAATATACAATATAAACAATTTTAAAAAAATTTACACTTATCACATAGCTTGCTTGAGCATTTTTGAAAAACTAACTCAAAATAAAGCTAAAGTGAAGTGCTACAAAAAGGTGCAAATTATTCTAAAATTTTTGTGCATTAACAATTAAACTTATGTAAAGCATGCAGTCTTATGTACAATAAATTGACACATTGTCGGCCTATACTTTCCAAAAAAAATATTCAAAAACAACACTTAATGTACATTTTTTTTCTGAAAACTAAGTATTGTTTTTCAAACCTTTGAAAATGTTTAATAAAGCATTTACTTAACCTAAAAAAACCTTAATGTATTTTGAAATATCACAGGCAAATATTAAAGCAACACAAAAAAAGTTAAAATTATTTAAAGCTCGAAATTCTACAGAAATAAAGAACTTAAATTTATCAACTTAACATTATTAACAGTTACCAAGTCGAGGTGGTTATGAACTGTTAAAACATTTAACTGATAAAAATCAAATTAGAGCATTTTTATTAAAGCTTGAGCAAAAACGAAAGGTGTTTAAAAATTATATACACTATAAAAAGGAAAGTTATATTATTGCGAAATATTTAAAGCAAAAATTAAAGCTGGAATTTTAAAAATTTATCACAGTAGGTATAAAGTTTTAGATCAATTCGACAACTAAACTAGTATCACAAATGCATCAGCGACTTATTTCCAAAATCATTTCAAAAAAATTAAATCAGAGCAATTTTCGTGACATCAATTTAAACTTAAGTCACTGAATTTTTCATCATATCACAAGAAATATATCTAGTATCACAGAAAAAAAAACAAAAACATATTGCACCGTTGCAAATATTCACTCAATTGAACATTTGCAATGTTTTGATTGCACGATCCTTAAGATTAAAAGATATTTTACTGAAGCTTATGGCATTGCACTTAAAAATAATAAAAACAAACGATTAAAATTACTATTGCACTTTTTAAAAGTCAGCTTAATCAAAATTTGAAACCAGAGAGAAACTATTTAAAGCAATGGCATAACTACAGAACAAGTTATACTTAAGGAAGACATCTTTATGTACAAAGTTAATATTAAAAAAACTAAAACTACTTCATATTAACTACCAAATAGCTAAACTATTTTTTACCAAGTTCCATTAACTCATTAATCAGATTTTCATTGATTTCATTGTCATGGAATGTCGAGTATCTCGCACAGTTCAAAACATCAGCAGTGCTGGGGGCATCAAATGAGACGAGGGGAGATTTCTGCTTTGACAGCTCTTCAAATTTGGACCAATAGGCATTCAGATTTACCCTGGCATTTGATACAATTTTCCTAGAGAGTCTGGGCTTCATTGGCTGAAAAGAAGAATTATTATTAGTAATACATAAGAAATATTGTGTCGAGATAATGTCACCAAAACAAACAACATATTGGTTAATAATTAATTAATGTATTAAAATAATAAAGCTAATTTATTTGTTTTGATGCAATGTCATTGTAATAACCCGAAAGTTGATTAAAATGTAAATTGTTTTAATATTTATAGCAGGTATTTTAAATTTTAAAGTTGTACATAAAACAAAATGCTAATATAACGTAAATATACTAATACCCTACACTGTAAAAGAACTGACTATACTGAACTGTCAACTTTTAATTTAAATACCATCTGAAGTAATAAAGATTTACTGAACCTACCTCTTTAAGATTTCTCCTCCACGGTGATCTGGGACTCTTAGGCTTGGCCATTTCAGGCAACTTATTGCAAAAGCACATCGTTGGTGGAATAAACTCTATTTGTCAAAATACTAAGTACACCGACCGGTTGGAAATCAGCTGATTTCTTGATGCAGTTCAAATACGTGAAGAACTGGGTATACGATATACAACCTCTACGAATACCAGAGGGTGAATGTGACGAAACCGGGTACTAGTAGTCGTTTTATAGTGCCGTTTTACCTGTTCTAACTTCAGCGCATGTACAAGTTTAGCGCGCGTTACACACGCGACGGGCATACGTTAGGCCCAAGCCATTGGACTCCATCTCTTCCTTACATGTAAGGGTTGGTAGTTCCATCTCTCTTACCTGTAAGGTTATGCGATACAGTCCTCTTTACCGCTTCGTGTTGAGATCAGATTTTTTTTTTTGTTTGAGGCTGGAAGCTGTAACGAACTTTTCGTCTTGTTTTTTTGTATTGCATTGTCCGTTTTGGGATTTTTTTTACTACCTCGATGGAATTGGAGGGCTACTTGGATGAAGTGATACGTAAATTTTTAAGATAAGAATAATTATTATAACGAATAGCAATTAAGTATAATTAACTTGACCTGAAGTAAGGTATTTAAAAAATCATTATACCTGAATACAGTATCAGTATTTTTAATACTTATTTATTTCTTAGATCACGAGAGGTTTTTTATATAGAAAATGAGTCGATCTGGAAAGATTTGAAGTTTTCTATGAATGAAATTGGGAATTTATGCAAAGGTTTATTTAAACATTTTTTGCGAAGCCAATCTCGACCAATTTGCAAAATTTGTCGAAATCGACAGGAAAAAATTAAGTGCACTTTTTTGTCTGCGTCTATCTGTGCATATTTATCTTTTTTACTGTAACTCCATAGGGAATTGGTAGATTAGGACGATATTCCTTTTGAATAATTTATGTATTTATGGGGGAGTATATTCCATTTTGAAGTGAATTAAAGAACTGGAAGTACCTAGTAATTTTCAAACAAAAAAACCCTGTGAATATTATCGAAACGAAAATTCCTGGGAGGCTGCTGAATTAATTGATAAGTCCTATGCAGAAGTCAAAAAAGTTCCCACCAAATTTTTAAAAATAATTAGGAAATGATATAGTACGTAAAAAACTTTCTTTTTTAGATGAATTATTTTTAAAAATGTTCTTTCTTTTTCTCTCCCAGGATAAATGCACTTGTTATTTATAGTTTTTTTTGGTAAATATAACCCTCGCATCATTTAATGGATTTCAAATCCATAATTTTTTACAACTAACGAAATTTGTTTTTTTAAGTAATCACTAATCATATTATAGAGAATATTCAATTTTATAAATTTAGATTTGAAGAAATAAAATGTGTCAATTATTCGTACTTGACTTTAAATTATTTCCCCTTCAAAAATTACGTGGAGTAGGAATAACAGTATGTTTATTACAAAAAGTTTGATGTAGGCAAAATATAAGTTTCTTTTAGGGAAATACTAATATATACGGATTCTACATTAATTCAGAGAAAGATTTTGGCAAAAACAGAATTTAATTATCTTGTGATTTTCCAGATGCTTGGAGAGAACTGAAGAATTATTTAAATAATTTCATTTTAAGACATGAATTACAAAATTATAAAATAATTCATGGGGTTTTGCATAAATTTCAGTTATTTCAGTACAAATTTTAATAAAATATTTTCATGCTTTCTAGATATTGCAATTTTTTTTGTAGAGAAGCTATAACTTATAACACTTATTATTGCTTATTAGTTATGGGGAATTAAAGAACCTAACTCCAAATGAAAATATCAAATAACTGTAATTTCAGGTTGTTTAAAATTTAATATATTCGTTGCATATACGTCTTAAAACATAACATTACAAAATGTTTCACAACTGTTCATGAATACTGTTCAGTGCCAAAAATATGGAGGTACTTAACAATGTTCCAATATTTTTGTCAAGAATAATATTACGACAATCATAAAATATTTTTTTCTCCGTATGAGATATAATGGATGATTTTGGTGACAACCGACTGGTACCAAAGTATCTTTTTTCACTACCTAGGTAGCGAAAGATTGTTTTCAATGCATAGGCAGTGAAAATAAGTTGCTATGTGACTGTTAGGAAAAAAAAAGCAAATTTGGCATTTATTTATTCAAGGAAACAGCTTCAATGTGGAAACATATCTAATTATCTATTTGTTGTAAATATTCATATTCACGGTGAAATTTGTACAAAATTTGATTTTTATGGTGCTACCTCTATCTTTCTTTTTAATCAGATTTATTGTGGCGTTCTTTGCAATCACATTAACATTTGTCTCCATTGGAGATTGTGGGAAAAACTCCCTCGCTACTGAAACTTCAACGTAGTCTATTGAGGATATTCAACCACCTTATCATGCCTCTTTAATATGGTAATATCGGCTTCAAAGTTTAATAATAAATTGGTAAAAAGTCCTGCGGAAGCAATATCTGGTGTGTCTTTGACATTCGACAATTTAAGATAACGATTTCTTCGGGCATTTTTCCAAATTTGTGGATACCCATTAATTGTCTGTAGCCTTTACCACTTGTGAATTTAAAGAAGAACCCTCACGCATTCTAATGTAATAGTTTAGATACTACATATTTCCGATTAACGTCCAATTGTTCTGTTACCACAAAAGATCTTTATTTTTCGTCTTGGTATCAGGAAGAGTAATCAATAATTTATTGTCTATATATCTTCAGTATTATCGATTTTCATTTTTAGTAATTCTTCACAACTACATTTTCCAGTACATCAAAAATCAGTGCAACCTAGAATGAAAATTGTATAAAAGTTTCGTGTCCCGTATAGAAAAATTCTCAGTGAATTCTTACCTTTTTATTTAAGTATGTGTTATCCAGAGCCTCCAATAAGAATTTCTGAATTCGTTGCTCTTTAAAACTCTGGATTTCTTTGGTAATCATCTGATTGACGTTTCAAAAAGCTCACGGCTTCAAATATTTTAATACATGTTATTAACATTCAAAATACTTTTCAGTATAGAATACGTGGATCACAAAGTTGAAGATTTGATTTCCCTCGACAATTTAAATATGCTGTCAGTAGGTTTTTTGAAAATGATTCGATATTCTTCTCATTTTAAGCTTGTTCGTAGAATTTTCTCTATTTCTCCGGCAAGGCGAGAAAATTAGTTCTACGTTTCTTGTCGTGTCTGTTATTTCCGGTAGTGTTAATACCTCTTTGCCACTTTCCATTATTTGGGTATTGGATAAATTCAACCAGAATTCAAGCTATAAGCGAAATTGTATATATTAAAGAAACGTCAAATGGACCGTCAAGTTTAGCCACCTATACTTTATAATATATTCCGTAAGCCAATCCAGCTTACCACAGCGGTAATTAGCGATAACTGAAAAAAAGTGACAGTGGTTGTTTTTTGGTAGTTGGTTGCAGCAATATCTACGGAACGCCTGTCATAAATCATTCACGATGAGGTTCTGTGCTGTCATCATTTTTGAGTGTGAAGTATAAAGATTATTTACAATTACCCAGCTCAGTAGCGCAGTGTGCCAAAGCGTTAAGTAACAAATATAGCTGGTTTACCGCCTATCAACTCCCTGGTTTAAATCCCAGTTTCAATTTTGACAAAGTCGAAGGGTTTGGTTGTGTGTGTCCACGTTAATTCAACTCTGTAGCCCCTGCCCGTGCAGCTTCGGTTGTGGTTTACGGGTTGTCTAATTTATGTGGTGTGTTCGTGTGTACTTTAACAAATATCTCTGATTAAATGTTGAATAAAAATAAAATAACAGATGACAGAATGGAATAAATTCCCCAGAAACTTACCAACATTACCGAATAAATACTTCTGTCGTTTTGGTTATAGCTAAAGTACCAAGTTTTTCAGGAATGGCGCGTACCGTAAGTTATCCATAAGTAACCAGACTTTCAGCAATTTGAAGTTTACGGAACGCTAAAACAGCAACCAAAGTAACCAAGTTGGCTTACGGAACATATCTTAATGAAGATAATAATTCTATTTAAATATGTTTTCCGTAAATATCCTATAGAAACCAAAACCATGATATAGGTAACTTTACAGTAACTGGCAACAACGTAATAATGCGGAACGCTTAACAACTGATTGATATGCATGACAAAATAGTCAATGTGAACAAATATATTATTATATTTGTATCTAATTTCCAACACTACTTCTAATACAGCATACTTACTACCGTTATTGAAAATAATAATGAAAGGACACATAAAATAATAATTACAATTGCCGCACTACAAACAAATGACAGGTTATGTTATGCGTCAAAAAACCGGAGTCACCATTTAAAATCACTGGTTGCTTTGGTTACTATTTTATCACAATTTTTTCAGGAATCGTGAAGTTCCTTGAAAAAATAGACCCTGGAAAAACCCTTGCCAAAACAAACAACACTACGGATGGTTTGTTTTTTAAATATTTCTTAAAGGAAGTGAAAATAGGTTAGTTTGATAACAAAATAATGTTTTCCAGCTTTGAATAATCAGCAGTCAACTCTGCCTTATTTTGGTTATCAGCAATCAAACGGAAGAAAGCTTCATTCCCACCAAGTGACTAAAACGGTTATATCAGCCTGAATTAAATTAAGCCTTTATTCCCAGGAATTCTTTTTCAGGGGCTTTTCTACCATCTATGGGTTTTATAGTTTCGGCTTTGCTCGTCTATGATACCCCAGTTGCGGCAGTGAATTTATTTTTTCTGCCTATTTAAACAGATAATATATTTATTTAGAAGTACATTTGAGCTTCTACCGAGTTGCTAGAAGAATTACTAAAAACAGTATTATGCAGTAAGTAACAAATAATAAATATATAGTCAGTTTTGAATAATAAGAATACCATAGAAGAAAAAAGATGAGTCCATTGCAAGCGATCTGATACGGTGATTTTTAGATAAAATTCTTATGAACGTGTAGAACACATAAAGTACATTAATCCAAACATATACAATAATGTGATTCTTATGTTAAAATCAAAGATAAATTTTAGCTATTTATTAGAATTTTGTTTACAAATTATCTGAATTATTCAAAAGTTGAAATACTCCGTTACGAAATACCAAACACAAATGTTCATATTAATCATCGGATTAATATAATTAAAAATCTAGTTTAGATCTTGTCTTGCATCTTACCTATGTTGTTTCATAATACAGTGTGTATCTAAAGTGTGCAATATTCACTCTCTCTGTTGATAAAAATTATCGAAAAACACATCGATTTTTAATCAAGATTTAGTTCACTATTTCACCAATATGTCTCAATGTTGGCATATTTTAGATTACTGGTTGAATTTCAGACCGCTGTCTCGTTCAGGAATATTTTATTTTTCACTGGTCGAAATATCGACCAGTATCCTATAAAGGGTTAATTAGACTACGTTATGCAAAAAGGAACCGATCGAAATTTTTTTGAAAACTGCGGTATTGCAATATTCAATATTCATTAAATTAGATAAAATGAGTCGAAATGACTCTATTTCACTAAAAAGAATGGAACAGGAAATAAATACGCGGGAGGAAAAAATAATTTTGCTGCTTATTAAAGAAATAAAAATAACTAAACACCCATTCAGCATAGAGAAGAAAAAGATTATCAGGAAATTTATATTTAAAAAAGAAGAAGAGGAAGACAATTTAAATCAATGAAAGAGGTTTCTAAGAAGATTAGGTTCTTTGGTCCGAGGGAAATCCTACCAAGAGCAGACCTGCAAAATTATACCCACCTGATTGGGGAGAAAATATAGTAGAAGATATTGAAGGATATAATGGAGATAGGAATAAGGTTTTTATTTCGAATTACAGAGTGGAATTTAAGATTTTTTGTTTCATATTTTATTTTGCTATTTTATATTTATATTATCTACACCGCAGACTTGCCACAAGTCACGAAGTACTGTTCCCTGCACATGTACGCTGACGATATATAAATATACCTTGCTTTTGATGTGACGAAGCCTGAGGAAGCCCAAACCAAAATTAATCATGATTTAAATAAATAAAAAATTGGACTCTTCAGAATTCACTCCTATTAAATCCAAATAAAAGTAAAAATATAATCTTTGGCACTACAAATAAATTAAGAGTTCTTACTCACTTTCAATTATCAATTGACAATATAATTATAGAACAAGTTGACAAGGTGAAGAACTTGGGGCTAACCTTTGATAAAAATTTAAACTTTATTCCTCATATATCTGAAGTCCTTAGAAAATGTTTCTGCTCTTTTAAACAGATTTCAAGTTTTAGAAACATCCTTGATAGGGCCACTAAACTACTGTTATGTGAGTTCTTAGTCTTATCACACGTCAACTACTGTGACTATGTTTATGGGCCTTGCCTAAATTTATCAGAAGCAAACAAACTTCAAAAAATCCAGAATATCTGTATTAGATTTGTAACAGTTCTATAAACTTGAGATATACAAACGACGGTCGTTGTATGCAATTGGTCGTTTAACGACCAATTGCATACAATAAGGCCTAAATATGAAACATTTCGATCAACCTTTACCTACCTCTCGACTTATGTCTATAACAATCTACCTTCACAGTTACACAATAAATCAACAAATGTACTAAAATGTCAACTAAAGTCTCTGATTTTGAACGGAGAATTAAACATAAAAAAATTGTTTTAGACGGTGATAAAATAGTGATAAAATCTAGACATCATATAGATAAATACTGTTTTTGATATATATTATATGTTCATATACTGTAGATATATGTACTTAACTAGATATACGTTAGATATACTCATATTGTAATATTGGATATTATATACTGTACTATCATATGCTGGATAAAATCATAAGTTAGATTTTATATACTGTACTAATACTATACCAATGGTATCCTAGGTTAGTAGTTTTGATATCAGTGTATACTGTACCACTGACCTTTTGTGTTAAATTCCTTCTATTTTACACAATAAATACATTTATTTATTTATTTATATTATTTTTTGTGTATCATTTTTTGTTAACTTTACATCCTGAAGTGTTAACTTTACTTGTCTTCACTCATCAGAAAACAACTAATAAAAGACAAGTGCAATTTATTTTAATAATGTTTGTTTTTAAAGATCTGCAATATTTTTTTTAAATATTTTGTTTTATTCATTTCTTCACCAAATAATTAAAAGATACAAATACAAGCCAAATATTTTGTTTTCAAATGTTTTGCAAATATCTATCCAGTACATAATTTAAATGGAATATTTTCTAGGGAAAATAAGTTAACTTAAAATTATAAATCAGCCTTTCTTGAACCTATATGTATGTATGTACATTATACGTTACATTAAACTTTAACAACACAAGTATATAAATAAATGAATGAACAGGCAACAAAAGAATCTTGTTTCTTATTTTCCATTCGTTCTCATTCAACTTTATAATGTATGAAATACAATAACAAAAAATGAACAACGTCGTGACTTTGAACTTTCGATGTCGCAAGTTAAGGCATAGACGCATAAAAAGTGGCTACAAAAACTATAATTTATACCATAAATTATCAAGGGCCGTGCATAAGAAAACAATAATTTAAGAGCTGAATTAAAAACAATAATCTTTCTTTAATACTCTTTTGATGATGGTACCATCAAAGAAGTGTATCTCTCTTAAAAAGTGTGCAATGGAAAGAGAAAGAGGCCAGTCAATATTCCTGTTTCGAATATAATGTTTAGTCACTTAAAACACGAGCTACTGGTATTAAGTTACTTTTATACAGAGTGAACAAAAATTTTTATAATAAATTTCATATTATATCATTCTTGGATGAAATATGACTTATCCTTTTAATGTATATATTATTTCTATAAAAAAAATTATAACTTTTTTATGTGGTAGTAACATTAGACTGTTCGATTAGATTGTTTGATTTAATTATTTTATTACGTTCAAACATATGAAAATTAATTAAGTATTAACTTAGTACGTCTGAAAAATACAAAATGCTCCAGGAAAGTTAAGAATATTGTGAGAAAGCATATTTTCGTTTGGGAACTATACTAGATTTTATGGAAATGTAAATGTCTATTCATTTTTCATTAAATTGAGTCTAAAAAATTTTTCAATTTTATTCAATTTTATTCACAAGAAAATAACCAAAACGAGGAAAGATAAAAATTTTATTTGAAGCTGCAAATCGGTTCTTTCGTTTTAATAAGATTTACGTCCACCATTTGCAACAATAATAGCTTGAAATTGTTTAGGCATAGTGGCAATGAGGTTACTGTTTTACTGTTAATAGTGACAAAATAACTTGTTTAGAAAAAGTAGAAAAGCTAGAAAATGAATGATAAACTGATAAATCTGATTATAAATCCCTAGAAAGTTAACAAAACGATCTATTAAAAAAAGAAAACATAGAACATAGTGAATCTGATAAGCACTTAAAAACTATGAATCAGAATAAAAACATGACTACAACTGATATTGTAAAAAAAGTGTAGAGAATGAGCGAAATTCAAATTTGAAAACATTGATATCCCATCAACAAGGAATAATGAGTTCATTTATAAATATAAATAATGACATCACAAATCAGGAGCAAACTAAATATACCGAAGAAGTTAAAACGAATAGAACCAATCAAAATGATGAATTCAAAACAGTGACTTATAAACATAACAAACCATTTAGAAAATACTAAAATAACATATGTCATGGAACTGAGACAAATAGACAAGATAGAAATGCTTTCTGTGGAGTCGAAAAGAAGCTCTAGCTTTATGTCTACAGGGTCCCAAGGCATGTATCTGATATCCAAAAAACGCTCCTCTAAAATCCTAAAAGTAGATGCCAATAAATTACCAACTGATGTGAGTCAAAATAAAGTATTTTTAGTAACTGTACCTTTTGCGAAGAAAGAACTGTATCAGCCCGAATTCTGGCCTAAAGGAGCAACTGTAAAATATTTTGATTTTAATAAGCAAAAACATTACAACCAAAACAATTATTTTTTATAGAACGGTCTACTCCTAATAATATTAGCCTAGAAACTAATACTTCTATTTTCAAATATAATAGAATCAAAAGAATATACAATATTCAAGTACACAACCTAATCAGAATAATGAAATATTGTCCAGTGAAGTTAACACACAATCGGATTTTCGAGTGTACCACTTAAATGTGAGAAGTGTACGAAACAAAATAGATGATCTTAACTTACTTCTTAAAACTTTGGATTTTCCAGAAGTGTTATGTCTATCGGAAACTTGATGAACTGATGATGAAATCAAATGTGTAAACTTAAATAATTATATATTGGGTGATACCATTTGCCGAAGCACCATGAAAGATGGAGGAGTCGTCACATTTGTTAAGCAAAATATTAATTTTATAACAAAATATTGTACTATTGCCAAAACTGAAACAATATTTCAATATGCTTTAACCGAATTATATTTTACTAAATTTTAATACGCTGTTTTTATAGATCACCATTAAGCGATCTTATATATTTTATTGACAATATTGACCTCTTAAGAAATAATGTTTGTAAGCCTAACATTCTTCTGTGGTGATTTTAATATCAATTTCGATAATCAGTTTCCTAATGATGGTAGCAATTATTTATGTAATATTTTGGAGACTTACGGTTTGCAAAAATGTATTTATGCCTATACTAGAGCATTAAAGGAGTAAAAAATTTTATTGATAAAATTTATCGCTGAATGGGCCTTTTCACTACTTCTTAAATCTCAAAACAAATATGTTTATTTGAAAGCTAACTGACAGATATTCGCCTTGTGCAACTCAGTTTGAAATATAAGTCTCCCATTGTTTAATAAAAAAATAAACATTTATAATGGCAATTTGAACACTCATTTGACCTTGAAGCTGAGTGACGTCACACAAACCGGAATCATGTTGGTAGCATTTGCCAGAACGCCTAATACTACTAACATCACACCACAACTGACACATTTTACATTGTGTACGGTTAGTTTTCTGGTTATGTTCTGTGTGTTCATTTACGAATTGTGTTTTGCTTTGTTTCTGCACATTATTGGAAGAAAACGGAGCCAGGATTTTCTAAAGGAAATGCAGGAAATTTGCCGAAAGTTGACTTTATTATGGTGGACGAGTTTTACATGTCAAATTTGGATTATTTATCAGCAGAAGTCAGGAATATTAAAACAAAACGGTGTCATTAGTAATCTTATTTTCGTGTAATTTATTTATAAATATAATGGAACTACCATTATTTTAACATGCAATTGTTGCAATAAGTTTGAAACCAATGGTTTTATAGTAACACCAGTTTTCTGAATCTTCTATTAACTGTAAAATTTCAATAATTTAGCATCAATTTCTAAATATAACTACTTTTCTTACATCAATATGATCTTCACACCAGTAAATGTTTCTGGTTTTCGTCAACTGCTTCGCAACATTAGCTATTTTAAACTATGCTTGTCCTATTTTCATCTTGTGGAACGTAAACGAACATTTTGATTGGACAATTCATGTTGTTATTTGTACATCTTGGTACAAAGCACTTTTTAAACATGTTCCACGGTTCCACACACAACAATCCAAACTAAAAAGAAACGACTGTCAAAGTCAATTTCGACGTCAACTGTCAAAAAGCAGAGAACCAACTTTGCAATACACCGATGTGTCATGTTCAAGGTCGTAGTCCCTTTGACATCACTAAGGTGGGTCACTAAAGCGCGCGCTTTATTTCCGCACTTTTGTTATTTTTTTTCGATAGAAATCGTGCTCAAAAAAGGAAAATAAATACGGCAAGTTTTTTTTATAAAACGCTATCACATAAAGCAATAAAAAAAAATTGGTGAAAAGGCCCATTGTTTTCGAAACTTTTCTATTGCTACACGTACTCTACTGGCAGTCTAGTGCATCTCTTACATTTCTTAAGGTCCAGTATCTCCCTATTGACAGTCAGATAAATGTAACGATCTTGAGCATTGGTTTTTCTTGGCCGACAACTTCTAACCTTCTCAAATGTCGATCCAGTGTTTTGGTGGAACAAGATGAGAAATGACACTTTGATACATATTCAATTCCGCCGACCTCGATTTGATTTCGACCGGCACGAATCATTCCAATGGCCATATTTTTTTCCTTGGGAGTTAACTTTCTCCGTGGCATTATGTAATTAAGAATAAATTTTATTTTGAGTTCAGAATCAGAAATATACTTAATGATATTCTGACAACCAGATTCAAAAAATATTAAAATTCTTCTAGCAATTGCAAAAACTTATAATTTTTGTATCATTTGTTTCATATGTTAACAATTGTAATATCCTTAACTTTTTTTAGAGCAGTTCATATATTTTTCCCTCATACCCATAATTAGAAAACAAATAAATTACCATTGTTGTTTCATTAAGCTGAGGACTGGGTTCCGCTTCAACTAATTACAACAATAATTATTCTGGCCTCTTATAAAACTGCATAGAATAATAAAGAATAAATGTGAGAGATACTGACTTATTATTGGTACGAGAGAGATTGTCTTTTCTTTTGCTCGTCGATTCGATATGTCGAGTGGCCTTTACTCTATTGAAGTGCTGGAACAGGTAGTTTAACAAATTCAGAAAGGCGCTCGTGTCATCTCAATCTAGTTGTAGGTGCAAAAGAAGCATCTCAAAATATATAATCGTGCTTATTATTGAGTTGCAGTGGTGACAATACTGGATTCAGAAGGATGTGCAATAACATAGGATTGTCTCTAGTAGACGATACCCATTGATCGAAGCAACTTAGATATTTTATTTGTAATTTGTGTCAGATTAATATGGAGGAGGCAACTGTCGATGCCCTAGAATGCTTTGCACTCTACGAAAACTGCAGGGCCTCATCTCTCTTTATTCAACACAAAATCCTAGGATGTTCTGGGACTTACTTTGGTGACTTGAGAGGCAGTTGAGAAAAAAATATAAGAAAACATTTTTTTAAGATTCTGTTCTGAAGAAATTATCAAAAGAGTGATTTGGTATCGGGGAACCGAGTCAATATTTAATAGTTATATCCTGAAATAAAACCTTAACTTTTTTAAATGTTCCCCATTCCCATAGTGCCCTAAAAATTGTTGTTTATTGTTTTTAATGTCTTCATCTCAGTTTTTTATAATTGTGTTTTGGTTTTTTGAAACATTAAACATTGTTCAATGGTGTACAAATACTGACAGTGATTATTTGTTGTAACAATTGAAATTATTTTTCTTCTTTTTTCTTGTTTATTTTCTTGTTATAATTTTGCTATCGTATATTTAGACTGTTATTACATTCAGTAAGGCTATAATTTTATTTAATGATTTAATTAATATTTCTAGTATCCTGATGATGATAATAAAATGTTCGAAACGTCGATATTTAAAAAACCGTTTATCCCTTTTATTTACTTTGGTCCTTAAAATCACTATTTGCAGTTAGAAAATGAACTTTGGATGACCAACCTTACTGACTTTTACCATTACCTTGGCCTGTGCAACTTCTTTTTATACTAAAATTGCACAATTTTTAACAAGAGGTTACTAGATTTTATCGATATAATTCATAGATATAATTCATAAATGAAACATACATTTTCTTTGTGTGCATATACAAAAATGGACAAAATGGAAAAAAAGATAATTATTTTGTTTTAAAGTTAAAACAAAAGGTTTGATAAATTTGGTAGGATTCTTTCAGAGTCATATACAAGACACCAGTTTTAATGTATAATTCTTAAATATAAAATAGTAATCTTAAGAATATAAAAAAATCAGGTAAAAGGTTTCATATTATTATTATCTATTTTATTTTAAAATTGAAAAGATATAGCAGATATTCCAGCTCTCGGAAAACGGGAGTTCATTGCTTCAATTTGATGGTTTTGTCCTCTATAGCATGCAGGATACCAAAGCGTCTGAAAAAAATTAGATCAACAAATATGGATTATTCTCTTGTAAATGTTATTACTAGGTTATTACTGTTTTAAGAACACGGGAAAAGTCAGAGTTGGCTTTAGGATCAGTAACAGGTCGGCAACTGGTATCATTTATTTCTAAGATCTGATGTAAGGATAAGAAGTAAGGAATTGAAACAAATTTAGGATAAATCACACCTTTATTATGTGCAATTTTAATATCTAAATATTATTTCATTGAAATGCCCTTCCTGAACCTCTTTGCAATATTGTAATTTATGTCTAAAATTGTCGTTACTCATTCTACCAATTTGGCTCTGAAATTTAAAGTCTTGAATTGTATGAGGATGCCTCTCGTACACCTTTTGTCCCGAGAAGAAGAAATCAGGAGATGTCAAATCGCGTTAATTGGACGGCCATGTTGTATCACCAAATATCGATATAAAGTGACCGGGAAACATTTCCTGCAACACAATTCGAGTTTGCCTTGCTGTACTAGTCTACGATTCTAGCTTGGTAATTAAGTTTGGATGCGCAGTAATCTAAACTTTGCCCTTTTAATGTAAAGCCGATTGTTCGTCTCTGTCCCACACTAGCGATATTCTTTCTTTCTCTGAGCTGCCAAGTGCCAAGCTAGAATCTTAGAGTACTATGTGCTGTGGCACCGTCTTGTTGAAACCATAGTTCGTTTCGCCTAAATCTGCGTAAAGTTAACGTTAAATATGTGTCAACATATGAATGAAACGTTCTCAATTAATTGTAACAATTTCATTTTTTTCCTCGAAAAAATATGGGCTTAGGATACCAAACGACGAAACACCACACCATACGGCGAAATTGCGACTATAAAGGGATTCAGCATAACAATAAGCTGTGATAATTTAATTCAATCCTGATGAGGCTGCAGTTATTAAGGAGAGCCAGACAAAATTCGAAGATATTTCCATTGAAACGGCTTTACATACTATTAATGAGAATTATAAAAGATTACATGACGCCATGAAATACTTACAAAACAGTGCTTTCTCGTTAACAAAGTCACTGCAATCAATGGACGAAATAAATCGACTGTTACACGCTATAGGTGACGCCAAAAATGAGCGCGTTAGAAAAAAGTTCGCACGTGTGTCAAAGCAAGACGCTGGTTTTACCAATTAAGAGCGAAAACACACGGGCGTTAATTAAACGCGCATTCCACGCGCGCTAAAGTAACGTGCATTGAATTAACGCTCGTGTGGTTTGACTCTAAGAGCCAAACCACACGAGCGTTAATTCAACGCACGTTCGACGCGCGTTGAAATTTCGCGTTGTAGAAATACATTGAAATATATTGTGCCATCCACACGAACAACGCGCGTCATATTTAACGCGCGTTAAAAAATGACAACGCTTGGTATCTCCACAACGCGTGTTCGACGTGGCAACGTGCGCCGTACAAATACGTTGTATTATATGTGAGCATACACACGATATTAATTTAACGCGCGTTTCAGTTCGTATGAAGACACGTTGCTAGTTAAGTTTATTTAAAGTACGAATTATTCCGTCTTTAATTTTGGTAAAAAGTTCATCAAATGTTGCAATTGACATACGAAAATAATTAAAAATTTTTATGGGATCTTCTCGAAGTCTAGGAGAAAGACAGGAGAATGTGCCCTCGCTATATCGTATTTCATTAGTAGGATGTACCCATCATTTTCGGTTTCTAACTCTTCTTTTTCTTACTATTTTTTTCACTTAAATAAACAAACAAGACGAGCTCTACATCATCCATGGCTGAATTAACAATGATAGCGCGCGTTTAATGCCCATTCACCTATCTCGTGTGGATGGGCAAGCAACGCGCGTTACTTTAGTACGCGTGGAACGCGCGTTGAATTAACGCCCGTGTGTTTTCGTTCTAAGATAAATTTGTGATGGTACTGATAGTGCATCTCCAGATCTATTAAATGCGTTTTAAAAACTATTTTAAATATGCCTGTATTACATCAATATATGTCGAACGGTCATTCTCAAAATATAAGCATATTTATTTACCACAGCGAACATCACTCACTGAGACAACCATAGAAATATATATGATGCTGCAAAGTTTTTACAGATCTTCTCCAATTTGTGGTATACAAGCTAGTTAAGAGGGTAATTTGTGCAATTGTGCATACATTATTATAAATTGTAACTGTCTATTGCTTTTGTTACCAGTTTATTTCTTTTATTACGCTTATTATGATGCGTACGCCTATGTCCCACCACGACTTGCCAGTTTTAATGATAACTTATCTCACCTAGAACAACACTGGAGGCAAAAAGTAGCATAAAAAGTAGCATAAAAGTAGTTCGTTGGCACTTTATGGTAAGTAGTGTTTTATTGTTAAAAGAGTTTTAACTATTCGAATTGATTAAAATTTATTTTCCACAGCATGACGTTATGTGAAAATGGTCTACAGGGAACTGTAATGTGCTTACAGTTGTTTTGCTTATGGATTTTACGTACATTTTATTAGACAGTAGTTAATATACATGCAATAAACAGAATACACAATCTATAATTAATCAGTGGGGGCTCGGTGGAGTAGTTGGCTACAGCGCGCGATGGCAAGTGCGACTAGATAATCTCTCCATCGTCCTTAGAATCCCGCCATCGGCACTGGCAATGTCTGTAAGAAGAGTTGTGTGTTCGCGTTTTTTCTTAAGTATAACCCTCATTCGTGCAGCTTCTATTTTGGATTCAAGGGTTGTCTAATTTCTGTAGTATTTATTACGTTTATTATAAGAGTAAAGTCGTGTCCTAAAAAAATCTGCTTTCTAGTTATTATTTTATTTTTCAATCATTCCGTGTATGCCTTTAAAAATAATAGTGATTGTCTTACAGATCACATACTAATAACGGATATCGAATTTATGATTACTTTTTATAATCGACCGGCCGGCGTACAATTTACTAAATTGTCCGGGGAACGCATGCAATGAAGTTGATAGATACAGTAAACGTTCATTTTAGTTTTAGTAATGGATTTTTATGTAATAATGACTTTGGATTTTTATATTATACAGTAGCAGCAATTTGGCACACAGCTGGACAATATTATATACATCTCGTGAAGTAATTTTTGCATTTTATACGCTTGGAAGTATTTGCCTAATATGTTTTTAAATGTTTTATCATAAAAGACAGTGATTGGGAAAACTTTTTTTTTTAATCCCATTTATTTATTTCTTTATTTATTTTCTTGTAAAAGAGCGATATTTACTATTTTGATTACCGTGATAAATATTTTATTTTAGGTTATTTTTAACGGAGTGCCATCGGTTTTCCCATTGAACTTCCAAGTTACTGATGAAGGTATAAATTTGCTGAGGAATTGTTTCTACTGAAGATTTTCAACTGAATTTTGATATAAACACATTTTTCCCATAAAAAGATCTTCAATAGCAATTAACAAATTAAATTTATTTTAAATATTGTTTGAAAAATATTAATATTGTCTTTTTACTTGTTCACAGATTTTATGTTTTTTTAAATGCAAATATTCAAGCGTGCTCACAAAATTAGAACCTCATATTTTTTTTTCAGTTATTTAGGGTGGGGCAATAGTGCTTCCGACTTCGATATGTCAAGTTCTATGATAGCTATAAACTTGACATAAAAACATAAATAAACTAGACAAAAAAGTCTATAACTGGAAATTATTTTTGAATATACAGGATGAGCCAAGAAGGGGTCAAATAACATTTTTTTAAATGGAATGCCATGTATATAAGAACATTTTTTGAAACCTCTTTGTGGCCTCCTTCCACTCCTGTATTATTATTGACTCTCTTCCAACCACTTGGATGTAATGATTTTTTTTTTGTTGAAATTATGCCATATACACGTGTATATTTAAAAAATCACTAGTCATAATTATCGATTTTAAGAAATAATGTGTTAGTACCAGTTATGAGACATCTGTGTGATGACACGTTTTCTCTTCCTAAAAGTATACAGGGTGGCCAAAAATAATTCTTAAATTTACAACTATTTGAATTGAATTTCCTCAATTTTTTTCAAATGAAACACCCTGTATATTTTTGGACGATATGTGGTAGAACTGAAAAACGAACATTTTTTGTACGTACATCCCTTTGGCTATTTGTAACCATTTTCGATTTATTGAACAATAACTGCAAAATTCAGCAATAAAAATCCTTTTTGGCCACCCTGTATACTTTTATGAACGAAAATGGCTGAGTGTCATCACACAGCTATCTTATTACTGGTACTAACATATTTTTCTTAAAATCGATAGTTGTGATTGTAGTGATATTTTTAATATACACGTGTAAATGATATAATTTCCAGAAAAAAAAACTCATTACATCCAAGTGGTTGGGAGAAAGTCAGTAATAATACAGGAGTGAAAGGAGGTCACAAAGAGGTTTCAAAAAATGTTCTGATATACATGGCAGTCCATTTAAAAAAAAATGTACTTAAACCTGCAGGATCGTCTTGGCTCGCCCTGTATATTACAAAACAATTTCCGCTTATAGACTTTTTTTGTCTAATTTACTTATGTTTTTAAATCAAGTTTCGAGATATCGAAGTCGGACGCACTATTGCCCCACATGACAACAAATAAGTTATCATTTTCAAGTCTTGTAAGTAATTTTGTTTATAACTTTTTGTATCGGCTTGAAAATTATATTTATAGCATTTTTAATTTTTTTAAATCTGTTTCCAATGACCAAAGTTACAAAATTTTCAAAATAACTGCTGTTTAGCGAATAATATATTTTATATACAGGGTGTCACACTTTTAAGTACCAAAACCTCGACCATGAAGAGAGGACTGCATTAAAAAAAATAGCCTCATATACATATCATATTTCGTTTGGTTTTAGAGATACAAGGCGTTGAAAATAATTTTTTTTAAGATTCTTTTTTAATTATCTCTGATACAGATTGACACATCGATATAAAACTTAGTACACTTATTGAATAGTTCGTAGGCAATATTCAGTAGCTATTTTAAGAATTTTAGATATACTGGGTCTCTTAGTTTTCGAGTCCATCTACCGATTAAATCTCTCAATTTGTTCTATAATGTGCCACTACGCCATTTGGAATGACTATACAATTTGAAAACTTTTTCAATATTTAAAGATTTTCTCTATTTTGTCCCATTTAGAATTTATTTTGCATAATTCGTTCAAAAACATAATAAATAAAAGTTAATTAAAAAAATCGTCCTACAATTAATTATTTTCAGATTATTAAGTAATTGTATTCATGTCTTTGGATAAATTAGGCAAAATAGCATCTAACCGGAGCAAAATATCGAAAATCTTTAATTCACAAAAAAAATTTCTAAATTGATTAGCCATTCCAAATGAATTATTAAAAATAGTCAGTGGTGTTTTTTTCCGAAAATAGGGTCCTCTGTTGACAATGACAAAATGACAACTTTTTAATTTCATCCTGTACCTTGGAAACAAGAAAATTTTTGAATTATATCTGCAGCATAGTAGGTTTCTCCAAAATGTATCCCAAAAGTGCTATATTAGTTTTTGGATAATGCCAATATTTGCTAGATACCATATGAAAGTGTCCATTTTGGAATTTTGTGTACAGGGTGATCGTTTTATGTGCCTCACTCGATTTCATTGCTTGCATGATTTCTTACCTAGAAAAATAATTCCGAAACTGTACTTATATATTTGTTTCTGATGATTCAAAATTCGAAAAGAAAAAACAATTCCACGTCAGATAAGAAAGTTATGGCCGAAAAACTGAAAAAAAACTGAAAAATACAAAAAATTTTTTTATTAATGCTAAAATGAACATGTGATAATCCACTGAAACGCATATCACATTCATATGTTTCACTTCCAGTTTAACCGAAAATTATTTCAACTTTTTTATTTTAAGTGATACGGATAATTCAACTCAATTTAAAAAAAAATCCTTCTGAAGTTAGAAATATATAATATACTATCATTAACTTTCATGCTTAAATACATATTGGGGTTTAAATTTAAAATAACACTAACACATATGTTTTTTAAAACAAGGTTATCTATGAAAACAAATAAAAATATAAAAATAATTTATTTATTTCAGAAATGAAAATAATTTCTTAGATTTTGTTTATAAAAAATTTTTGAAAACATTACCATTTTGCTACAAGCAGTGGCGAAGTCGTTTGATCAAATTTTCTCCGTGTCTGCTTAAGGTAATGGGATTGTTAATTCTAAAATTTTAATTTTATTAAACGCCTTTGCCTCCATTTGCACAAAATAGTAATGTTTTTGAACATCTGTAAATAAAATATACAGAATTATTTTAATTTTTGAAAAAGGATGGAATTATTTAAATGTGATTATTTATTGTCTTCATAGATGACTTTGTTTGAAAATACATTGATGTTATTTTAAATTTAAACTTAAATATGAATGATAATGATATTATACTATACAGGGTGTCCCAAAATTAATTCCCCAGCCGCCTGGGTTAGACTATATGACCAAAAATAAGTCGAAAATCACTTATGTCAAAATATCGAAAAGTTACTCCTTACGAAATTATGGCCAACTTAAAGATCGCAATGAAGGTATTTTTGCAAATCAATTTTTGAAATAGGTATCCAGGTAAAGATAGTTTATAATCAAGTCACCCTTGACGAAGGCAGAATACGACATTTTGTGTGTCAATGTCGATAAAATATTTCAAATTTAAACTGACGTACAACGGTAAACAATTAAGTATTCATACTTATTATAATGCCCAGAAGATACAGCAATCAAGAATATTTAGATATGATTAAACTACTTGGAGTTTGTAATAATAATGCTCGTGCCGCAGAGCGTCTGTACCGCCACCGTTTTCCTACTAGGCAACATCCAGATCATAAAACAATAAGTGCTGTTGAAGTTCGTCTACTTGAAACTGGATATTTGGCTCCTAACATGATTCATGCTGGTCATCCTAGACAGCTAACATTGCAACACGAAGAGCAATTACCCCACGACATTGAAGAAGATCCGTCTGTAAGTACCAGGATCTTGGAAACCAATCGTCACCATCGTCGTAGTACTATTCATAGATTCATGCAAAGAGAAAATCTGCATCCTTATCACTTAACAGCAGGTTCAAAAATTGCATCCTGGGGATAGTGAGTTGCGCTTACAATTCTCCAGATGGTTTTTAAATTGCTTAGATACAAATGAAGACTTTTTTAAGCAAGTATTGTAGAGTGATGGGTCCCATTTTAATCATCAAGGCGTGTTTAACCAGCACAACTTGCATATCTGGTATTACGAAAATCCACATCAAATTAGAGAATCACATAAGCAAGTACGCTGGAGTGTAAATGTGTGGATTAGCCTGTTGGACAATGACATAATAGGACCATATTTTCTGCCTAGGATATTAAACGCAGAGAATTATGCAAATTTTTGCGAAAACATATTACCTACCTTTTTGGAAGATATTACTTTATTGCGACGTCACAGTATTGTGTATCAACATGATGGAGCGCCTGCTCATTATTCTCGAAATGTTCGAGAGATATTAAATCGGCGATTTCCCAATAAATGGACCAGTCGCGGAGGACCTACTTCTTGGCCACCTAGGTCCCCGGATCTCAACCCAATAGACTTTTGGTTTTGGGGTTACTTGAAAAATGCGGTATACAAAGTCCTACCGAATAATGAAGATGACGTTATTGTTCCGATTTATGGAGCATTAACTCAAATTACAAACTAAACAATAGGTCGTGTTGAAAACAAATTTCTTCGCGGATTGCATGCATGCATAGAACAAAATGACGAACATTTCGAACATTTGCCTTTGTAAATTTAAGTATTTTAATTTTATTATGTGTAGATGTCACTTGATTTAAATTAATAAACTATCTTTACCTGGATACCTATTTCAAAAATTGATTTGCAAAAATACCTTCATTTTTATCTTTAAGATGGCCATAATTTTGTAAGGAGTAACTTTTCGAAATTTTGACAAGTGATTTTCGACTTATTTTTGGTCATAGAGTCTAACCCCGGCTGCTGGGGAATTAATTTTGGGACACCCTGTAGATGCTGAATTCAAAAAGAAGTTTTCTTCAAACTAAGCTCATACCTATATAGGGTGTGATTTTTAAAATAAAAAAGTTTTAAGTAATTTCCGACTAAACCGGAATCATAAAATATGTATGTGATACACATTAATAATGAGTGGAATATCACATATCCATTTCCGTACACGCTGTTAATTTTTGTATTTTTAAGTTTTTCGGACAATTTTTTTTATTTCATATTCAATAGTTTTTCATTTTCGAATTTGGATTCCTCAGAAAAAAAATCATAAGTTTGGTTTTGTAAATTTTTTCCTAGGTGAAAAATCGGGCAATGAAATCGAGTGAAGCACTTAAATGGCACCCTGTATATATCAATCAAAACAACTACTCCTTTTGTAAGCTCTGCGCGGTAAATTGAATTATAAAATAAACGAGATCTTTTTCCTAAAAAGAAAATAATAACGAGATAAAAGCTATCTATTATTTGATAAATATTTATATTACATAAAAATCTTATTTCTAAAAAAATTACTATATGTTTTAATACATGGGGTGTCCTCATAAGTCGCATCTGATGATAATTTTAGATGCCCAATTTTTTTAAAAATTGGTTAAACACGTCTTTTTATCTAAGGGGGAGATATTTTAATATAATACTTGGATAACTATTTATCATCCCAATTCCATTATTTGTACATCTTAAAAAATTCAAATGGCAAGGGGGGTCGAGTGATACATCTTTTAAAAGATCTTCCAATTCTCTACATAACTGTATTTTTTTATACTTTTATCGATTCGTTCCTGAGAAATAATTGTTTCATTATTTTAGGTTCGGGAAATAAAAATAAAAGAAGCAGTTTAAATTATCGTATGTATTGTTCAAAATGACCCTCACCGACTTCCATACAGTAGTATAATCTGTCTTGAAATTCTGTACGAACACTTCTGAACACATCTGGAGTCAATAAACGGCATTCTCGAACAATTCTTTCACGTAACTCTTCCAGAGATTCGGGTTTTGTTGCAAATACCTTCGATTTCAAATGTCCCCACAGAAAGAAAACCAAAGGAATTAAATCGGGTGATCTAGCGGGTCACTCCACAGGACCTCTTCTTCCAATCCATCGCTCAGGAAACTGATTATCCAAAAGTTGACGGACTGCTATAGCAAAATGTAGGGGTGCCCCATCCTGTTGATAAAACAGTTCGCCCTTTTAAAGACTATCGTCTTCTTCGAGGATTTGGGTAATCATTGGGTCGATGTTATTTTCTAATAGATCGAGGTACCTTTCGCCATTTCAATTGTCAGGAATAAAAAACGGCCCGACAATGTGATCCCCTAAGATGCCAGCCCAAACATTTAACTTCTGAGGCCTTTGGGTATGAGTTTCCATGAACTAATATGGATTGGTTTCACTCCAATACCTACAATTGTGCCTGTTTACCTATCCATTTAACTGAAATGTCGATTCATCAGAAAAACACGTATTGTGCAGTAGATTGGCATTACCGTTTAATTGTTCACTAAAAATCTCACAGAATTCAAGCCGACGATCGGGATCATCTTCGTTTAATTCGTGTACCAATTTAAATTTTATGGATGAAATTTGTGGGCCTTTACAATTCGATGAACACTGCTTCGTGATACACCGGGAGCCTCAGCTACTTTCCTGATCGATTGAGTATTATCCATCTGCAAATGGTCCAGAACTGTCCCTTCGATTGCTTCATTCCTAATCGGTCGCTGAGGTTCATGCTTTTTGTTTCCTATAGAACCTGTTTCAATAAATTTCGTCAATAATTGTAAAACATACTGAGAACCAACCCTTCTATCTGGGTGAATTCTGTTGAATATGCGCTCTGTAGCTCTAGCACAATTATCGTTTTTAAAATAACTGCTGACAATTTCTATTCTCTCCTGAAGGGTATAAACCATTTTGAAAACTCACTCTGGTAAAATGTATCTCGATTTAAAATTGGTTGTGAACAAATTAATATTCAAGGACTATCAAATACTTATGAGTCTTTTATTATTCTAAAACTAAACGGACAAGGAAAGTGTTTACTGTAAAAAAAAAACTCATGTTGATTTGTGAGCACTAAAAAATATAGGTTTCTTTATAAATTCCAATACCCAGTGCCGTGTATTTTAGATTTTTTAAACGATTTGGATTGTGTGTAATCATCAAAAATAAAATTATTTTCCTTAAAAACGAATCGATAAAAGGTTAAAAAAAATACACAGTTATGTAGGGAATTGAAAGACCTTTCAAAAGATGCATCACTCGCCCCCCTTGCCATTTGAATTTTTTTGAGGGGGGTGGCCGTGTAGGGTAGAGGGATGATGGTAGGTATACAAGTATTACATTAAAATATGTCCCCCTTGGAAACAAGGTCGACGTGTTTCACCAATTTTTCAAACATTTTTTATCTCCAAAGTTATTCAGGGTGCCTACTTTTGGTTGAGACACCCTGTATGTATTATTTTCATTAGAGTCACATTTGATGGTAATTATATGCCCATTGAAATATAAACTCATTATGACTTCTTGTTTATTAATTGTGTGATTTGGATAATTATTTAACATGCCAATTTGCATTATATGTAGATTTAAACATGTTTCTCCTGTTTATTTGTAATGTTGGGATTCCATTTTTTATGAAATTAAACGTTATAAATAATTTTTAGCACGTCCTAATATTCATGCCGTATGCGAATAGCCTCTTTTATCCTTATCAAGTTTATAAACACACCTTTCACTTAAGAATGTACATGTGCCATTTTTATATGCATTGCCAAATCACCTGATATAGCATACCTCTTTTCTCCTATAACAAATGCCAATTCACAAAAATTCTTTTTTTAAATAAAACCTTTCGGTCAAGATTCCATAATCCATACATCATTATTTAAAAATAGGACTTTCCTCATTCCTTTGCTAATAACCCTTCCTGCATAATCCAACTGCAAGTATGTACATACCCAACAATGGCAAATATACCTGTCCACACACGACATACACACGACATTTAGCCGTTATGACATATCCACACCCCCTTCTCTTTCCCAAAATCGTGCTTTACACACGTTTTGCATCCTCTATAGTATGTTATAGTAAAGTCTGTTCGCGCCACGGTATATCCTTACGGCAGGTGGTTTCTCGAGCCTGGGAAACTGAGTTTCAGCAGAGTTCCCACACTGAGCACGCACCTGGCATACGACGAGATCGAACTCATGACTTACACGTGGAAGGAGGGTGGCAACATACGGGGGGAACATTGAAAAGTAAGCGCATAATATTGTTAAGAAGCCTATATGAGCATGGGTAATATTTAAAGTCCGAGAATACATTCGCATTTCCTATTAATAATAACAAGTGAGCTGATAAACTTGACAATGGCGTATAGAAATTAAAAAAAATTACCATTTGCAACTTACTATCTATTCTCAAATTTAAGATTGAGCTTTAGCAATGTGAAAGAAAATAAATATTTACTTTATGGTTTCTTATAAATATAAAAAAAAACATATTTAGATATTTAAAACGGTTTTAGAATTTTTTATTGTTCTAACGACTACCTATATTAATATAAATATGTTGTTCTTAATTTTTGTTGGAATAAAAATTTGTGTCCTCATTCTATAGCAATATAACACCATGTTCGGTTTGTTAAATATTAATATTATTAATAATATCATTAACAAATTAAAACATAGGGCAATACATTTATCACACGAGAAGTATAGGAATAAGAATTTAAATTTAATTAAAAATCTTCTTATACATAATAATTACCCAAAAAACGAATTATTAAAATGTACCATAGCAATAGCACAAAAACTGCTCAAGTAAATCATAACATAAAGGACCTGTTATTTAAACCAGTAATAGTGGTATTATGGACTCACACGGGTACCACTTCCCTAATTTAAATCATAACAAAGTAATTAACAAAATACCCTATGCCCGAAATTTGTCACATAAAGTTACTGTGTCACTTACTAAGTAACGAACCAACAGTAGTAATACAAACAAGTGAAAATACTTTAAAAAGACACTTTGTTAGTAAGGTCAAAACTAAGACCCCTAAAGAGTTACAGTCTAATACTGTTTATAAAATACCTTGTAATAAATACAATCAACTATATATATGATAGTTGGATATTTAAAAACAAGAATAACTGAACACATTAGGCGTTATAAAAATTTCATAACCCAAATGAAATTATAAAAAATCCTACAAGCATGGCATATCATTGTAAGACAAATTTGCATGCATTCAACTTTGAGGAGGCAAGTATTTTAGATGAAAAAATTAATTAAAAAAAAACGACTAATTCATTTATTTATTTATTTATTTATTTACACCATTCAACGGGAAACCATTTACAGAATGGGAATTACAAAAATATAATATAAAATAATATTTTAAAAAGACAGAAGTAAAAAAAACAATATTACATAGAGCATTAAGAATATAACTTTAAACTTAATTTTAAAAATGTATACACACATATATGCATGCATACATATATACATATATACATACATACCCACATACGCACATATCCATATACTTATTTATAATTAACATATTATGTACTGTATAATAAATTTGCATATAACTATAACTAACATGCAAATTTTTGAGGGAAAAAAATGTTGTTTTACGATTTCTTAACTGTGGCTACATTGTAGAAGAAAATATCAAGGGTATGTTGGTGTTCATTATAATTATTGCACATTTGATATAAAGGCGAAAATTTACCAATATTTGTACGAGGTATACCCAAAGTAAAGGTCATATGTTGCCTTGCGGTTACTCTGGGAACACATAAATTTAATATTTGTAATATATCGGGACAGTCAATGTCATTAGTTATTATTTTGTTCAAGAAGTTTACCTGAGATTTCACCCGTCTGTTTTCGAGGCTATCTAAAGAAAATCTTTCCAGCATATATGCATTTGGATATCCAATAGCTGGATATACTCCATGCTCTCTAAAACAAGCATGTTTTAAAAACTTCCGCTGTACCTTTTCAATACTGTTAACATGTATATTATAATAAGGACACCAAATAAAAGCTGCATATTGAAGCTTAGATCGCACAAAAGTGTTATAAAGCGATTTTAGCGTATCTGCATTATTAAACTCACGGGAGTTTTTTATAATAAAGCCTAAGATTTTAAAACTCTCTGATGTTATACTATTAACATGATTTACGAAAGACAGTTTGCTATCAAATATTATACCTAAGTCTCGAAAGACAGTAGGCCTTGCAATTACGATATTATTAAGAGTATAGTCAAAATTTAGTGCTTGTTCTTTATTAGAAAATGTCATAACATTGCATTTTGTGATGTTTAGGGGTAATTTATTTTTAATACACCAAATATTAAGGTTTTCCAAATCTTTCTGCAGAGTAAAACAATTTTCAATATTTTTAATAATAGAATAAATCTTTAAATCTTCCGCATATAGTAAATATTTACAATTTAAATTATATATAATGTCATTTATAAAGATACTAAAAAGTTAGTTTCCTAAAATCAAGCTTTGAGGAACTCCAAAAGTGGCATGTATTTCAACAGACTGAACTCCACAGCATTGCACATATTGTTTCCTCTCAGATACGTACGATGTAATAAAGTTTAACATATTTTACGAGAATCCATAACTCTTTATTTTTATTAATAAGATACTGTGATCCAATCTATCGAATGCTTTTGATAAATCTGTATAAATGACATCTGTCTGAAGCCCGGAATCTAAAGAATTTGCTAAATACTGCGTGATACAAAACAGATTGGTAATAGTTGATCTCCTTTCATAAATTCATGCTGATAAGGCGTAATGCGATGTTCCATGTAAAAGAAAATAAATTCATACACCAGAATTTCATAAACTTTAGAGAAATTATTAACTATAGTAATAGGCCTGTAATTTTGTATTTTGGCACGATCTCCCTTTTTGAAAACAAGGACAACTCTAGATGTTTTCCAAGTTTCTGGAAAAACAGCAGTTTTAGTAGTTAAATTAAAGATGATTGTTAGAGGATATGCAAATACACAGGCACAGTCTCTAATAAAAAAATGCAGGAATATTGTCTAATCCAGTGGTAAACTTCGGTTTTAATTTTTTTTAAACTTGCGTATACATCAGTTTCCGAAAAACCGCTTATATGAAAGTTGTCAGAAGTTAAATCAGTTATTTCGTTTTCATAATTTTTGTCGAGTTATGTATACGAATCCTGGAAGTGCTTGGCAAATTTATTATTAACAATATTCTCATAGCTCAGTACATCTTCAGTATTATCAATCATGGTATCAGGTATGGTGAATGTATTTTTTTATATTATTTAAAAATTGCCAAAATTTGTTTGGATTACTGTTAATATTGCTTTCGATATTGCTGCAATAATTTTTATATGATATATCAATGTTTTCTTTGATTAACGTTCTCAAATTGTTGAATTCAGTCAGTGCATTTTCATCTTTATGCTGTTTATACCGTTTCCAGGCTCTATGCTTTAGTTTAATATTATGTATTATTTCACTTGTAAACCAGGGTGGGTAACTTCTGTTACATTGGCTAGTTTTTCATACATATGCATCCAGTATCTGATAAATTTTGCTATAGAAACTTTCAGTAGCTAGATCGACATTAGAGAAATGTGTCAAAAAGTTCCAATTCTCTTCTGCAAGGCACTGGTAAAGCTCGGGAAAATTTACTTTGCGAAAATTGTAATGTATAGTATTTATTTTTTTGTTTATTGTTTTTCGAAGAATTTTCTGATTTATAGATAACTACTAATAAACAAGGTGATAGAAATAAAAAACATAACAATAAATGAGTCAATAAAAGATCAGAGGTAGATAACTTAAATACTTCATATTTCAATACAATAAAAATAAAAAAAATCACTAATCATAATCATAAGAAGTAATTGATCAAATTATTTTACTTTAAAAAGTAAATGTCATATCTTGTACTTTTCATTCTAATATTTTTCTATAATTTTCATTCTAATCAACGCAAATCGGAAGCTGCAGTAATACAATAGATAGAACGAGTAATACTGCAGCTTCTTTAATGTCGTGTCTAGAGACTAAAAAAAGCGTTGTCAGTCAGCTGACTTATGGTGCGGTGTTTAGAAATGACTTTATTCGTGAACAAATTGCCGGTCGGTACCCCGTTTCACTATGGAGGGTCACATTTATGCATTTCTAGAAAAAATAATAAAATAAATTGTATATTACATAAGCATCCTTTTAAACCTAATAGGTATTTTTTTAAATTTTCATTCTTATCTGATGCGCTAATATATATTTTAGGTTATAACAAATTTTACATTTTTATTTTCATTCTTATCTGCACATTGTCGCAATACAGCCCCAAAAATGCGTGGCAAAACGAGCATTCAGAACATGTCGTTAATCGACCCGAAGAACGTTGTTTTGCCTCCACTTCATATCAAATTTAGGCTTATGAAAAATTTGGGCTAGACAAAATAGGATCAGCATTATTTACAATTTTTCCACCATATCTGAAGCCAAGGTCAAAGAAGGTACCTATATTTGTAGGTCCATCAATCAGAAGAGTTCTTAAAGATACAAATGTTATCTAGTATCAAAAATGCCGTTTGGAGATCATTCAAAATTACGGTTTAGGCATTCTTAAGAAATAAAAAATATGAGAACTATACCTACACAAATCTTTTCTGATTTGTTGATTAATTACCATAAAATGGAAGTCAATATGTCGCTGAAAATGTACTTCTTACATTCCAATGTTGATTTCTTACCTGAGAATTTAAAAGAGTATAAACGATGAACATGGCAAACGTTTTATCAAGATTTAAAATAGTTTGAGCAACGCCATCAAGTTTTTGGGTCGAAAATATGTTGGGTACTACTGTTGATCTGTTGTAAAAAAAACTGACACTAATACTTATAAAAGAAGAGTCAAATAAGGCACTTTTTAACTTTTCCTACCACCATATTTTAATATTTTTTTTTGTAACTTTTAAGTTTAATAAACGTTCCTAAAACGTGACAAGATGTTCTTGTTCTGGCTGCAGATTCAAATTCATTTCAAATTCAAATTTCAAAATTTCTTCAAATACATTTATCGCAGACGCTATTAAAACGACTACCTCACCTAGAATCAAGATGACATTGGATTAAATAATACCAGTAAAAAATTACTGCGATTAAAAAAATAGTGACTTACTAGGAAAAATAAATACATCTAAGAAATAATTTCTCCAGTTATAATACAGTGAATGTCATTGTGGTTACGACAGTTACAATCAATTAATTTAAAATGTCAAAATAAATGTGACAAATTCTCACATTTTGATTTAAAATATTCCTTAAATAATATGTTCGTGTTTATTAGTCGCCTAAGGAATTCTGAAATAATGAAAGACGTTATAGCGGTTTTCGTTTTTGTATTGTAGCTGGAGGGAATCATTTCTTAAACTTAAATAATTTTCATTTTTGTTGTCAATATTTTTTTTAATCTCAAAATTTTTTTATATATACATACACAGAAATATATTCTTAACACTAGGGAGCAAATTTCGAGCAGCCCTCGTATTTTTAACTATTATTTTCCCAGATTGTGAAATGATTGTAGAGGCATATGGGATTTTCTTAACGGTTTTAAATGGGTTAATGGAATAATTTACAGATGCCAATTTATCTACCCACCGACCAGGATAATTGAGTTAGGTAGGTCTATTTATATAAATAGATCTTGTTAATTTATCTAATGATAAGAGATTTTTCCCCATATAAAAATATAGTGGTAAAATGGAATATTCCTAGACGTGCTCTAGAAAGGGTTAATAGGATGGAATATTTTTTAAACAAAAAAACATTTAGAATGCAGCTGAGGAAATGTCCCCAGTTACTTTTTTTTTTTTTTGTTTATATGATTTATTATAGTTAATTACCATATTATTTTCATCTTATCTGGGGGTAAATTATGTTTAGAGAAAAATACGGTATTTATGTGTAACATACCACGAGTTCCTTACTTTTAATGTAGTTTGAGATAACGTTGCAATAAATATAAAGACGTGGGCGACTTAAAATATTTACGTTATTATTAAAACCAAAAAAAAACTTGTTTGTCAAAAAATATGTCCCAAGTAAAGTACTTTCTTGTTAATAAAATAAACATATTTTTCTTGAGTGGTTCGTTCTTATTATAAACGTAATACATAATGATACTATTGTATTTTATATTAAATTATTATTTAACAAAAAATTTTTAGTAATTTACCAAGTTCAGTGCAGTGTTTTTAAAATTTTGATAAAATGGAAACTATCTATTATTGTTTAATATACATTTTGTATTAGTTACTTTTCTATATTTTATTTTTATGTCAAGGTTAGAAAATATGTTTATTAAAACTACAATGATAATGTTAGATAGTTCATCACACTTTTAATTCCCCCCTGGTCAAAGGTGATCTGGTAGATAAAATATCAAATGACCTATCTTAGAATCCGCACCATCTGTAGAATGCACAATTTTCAAAAATGTACGTCTGTCATTTTTAATGCATGGCATCTGATAATAGAGAGGCCTAGTGCACAAGAGCAATAAGATAGATCATTGATGAACACCACAGTTGTTAGAGAACTTCTTTGACGAAATTCCGTTACCCACAACAAAATTAGCAGGTAAAGAGGAATATTTATATCTAAACGCACAACTGAGGTGGCAGCCATAAGATGGTAACTTGTTTAAAATATCTTGGAAACTGCAGGAAGGAATGAACATCTTTGTAAACAACAACTAATAATTTTCTTTAAAACAAATTGTTCAAACTAGTGCCCTAAATTTACAAAAATAATATTAATTTTTTTTCTTGAAAAAAAGATAAAAAATATATTTTATAACAGTAGTAGGGTGGAGTAGCTACTTGTTCAACTAGGGGGGGGGGGGAAAGGGGGCCCTTTTTACCTGGGGACCTACAGTTTGGCGTGGACTCCGAACCACGGTCCTCGACTGTCAACTAACCTTGCCCGAGTGGCAACTTGTGGTCTCTTCGCCTTCTCTCTGGTTGGGTTGTTCGATGTTAGATGTTCTTCTCCTCCAATTGCCGGACTCATCAGTCTCTTACTCCCTGATCAATATCGGAAATTAAAGGATTCATACCTATCATAGTAGTAAATTTGTGAGTAATGTATTAATGTCTATATAATTTTGTGCATAGTTGTTTTCTCGGGTAAATTTTGACAGTTTACAACAATATAGATTAAAGGTACAGTTATAACATTTTTTTGCTTATTGTGGTATTAGCAAAGTTACTGCTACGGCAATTTCCAAAATATAAATAAAAATGTTCTTGAAAATATGATACTTTTAAGAGTTACGTTCATTGTAGAGGAAATCAGGCTTCTTTGCAGTAAACTTTGCTATATTTGTAACTAGGAAAGATTATTGTAGATAATCCTTCCAAGCATAGATGTCGGAGGGCTATGATTCAATTGACATGATAATATTTTGTATATTACGGTTGTTATTCTTATAAATATCTTGGATAAATCTTGGCGTGACCGAAATTGACAAGGTCCGTTAAACAACATCAAAAATATTGAATAGGCCCAAAGTACGATTCAATTATAGTGTTTGATTTCTGAAGGGATGACATTATATGGAGAGTACTATTGTTAACGCACATTTAGGTTTACATATTATAGAAAATAAGTCATTATTATAAAAAAGAAACTGAGTGGGACAAAGCCAGATCCTTGTGGAACCCTAGAAACAATATAAAGTTGTCAAGACATCATCAATCGCTGGTAGCTTTTGGAAAAACATTGGCAACTACCTATCAACAGCAATTATTACAACATTTAAAAAAAAGGAATTATAAAAATTGCAAATCTCCTTTGTTTCAGAATTATTAGCACTGGATTTGGAATGTATTATATGCTTCAAAACTAGAATATGACTTACTCAAATACGGAAAATAACTTGTTAATATAAATTTGTTCAATAGAAATTGAAAGCAAATTTCCAATAACGGACATTTCGGGATTAATCCCTTAACCATATTTTTTCTGACGGGGAAATATAATTTTTATTATATAGGAATTGGCAAAGTTTGATTTTTTTTCGTAACTGGATATACAGTTCAAAAAATATAATAACATAAATTATACATCTGCTTTTAATTAAGTTAAGAACAATAAAATAAAAAATAAACATTAGAAATTATTGGTTAAACTACAAATGTGTTGGTTTAGGTATACACAGCACAAATTATATAATACAAAATCTACAGCTTAAGTATATGTATATATTTAAATCTATGATTATTAACTAATTGCAGCCACTCTATACAGGGTGTTCCACCTAAGAGGGATTCTTCTGTAACTATGTAACTGTAAAATTTATGAAAAAATGGTTTCAATAAAAGTTGTCTGGAGATGGCATGTAAAGAAAATATTTTTAGCTTTACAGGGTGTTCCATTTCGCGTGGGCGCTACATAACTTTGTTATTTTAAATGTACGTTATTGCATTTTTGAATTCCTTGGTTAATATTAGGTAGAATTTATTAAATGTACATGGTGTTTAAATCTTACCGATTTCGAGATATTCAGTTGTTTTTGAAAAAAAATCACGATTTCAGCTCTCTAAATGAGGCTAGATAGCATCTAAACCATAAGAGTTAAAAATGTGCAGTTTTCACAGTTCATTTTGGCATAAATTACTCTATCTTGTCATCTATTGAGCAAAATGTGTACATTAATCAGACTCGGAATTACTGAGACCTATATTTAATAATTTTACGAGTTGAAAAACTTTTTGTTTCAAATGGAATGACCCATATTAATTATCATGGATGAATTCAAAATTGAATGCCCTTTCTACTGATATAAGGTTGTCCATACTTATCTCTAACAGTTTTCCAGAAAAATCTGGTTCTTTTTGAAAGTACCGAAAAAGTAGCTATGTAACAGCTTCAAGAAGGCCTTGCAAACAATGATTATTATACTGTTTGACATAAGCAAATTAAATATCACTCTAGTTTTGATCAACGTTGACGTTGTAGTTATTTTGCTAAGTAGAGAGTAACAGTTTATTATAATGTTTTCAAAATATCGCTGACGCAGGAAGAAATGATTGATATGGTTTTTGTCCTCGGTGAGTGCGAAAGAAATCCGTTATTGGCATCACGAATTTATGCACAGCGGTATCCAGACAGACCACATCCACGGCGTAAAACCTTTCAACTAGTGCTTGATAGGTTTTTAAATACTGGTAATATTCGACATACCAAAACGAAATCGCCATAAAACTGTAGTTGCGGAGGAAAATGAATTTTTTGTACTGGGGTGTATTCAGGTAAACCCGCAAATATGTAAGTGTGCGACAAATTAGTCACACAACGGGTATTAGTACAACGTCGATACATAGGATTTTAAAAAAGCACAGTTATCATCCTTATCGCATCCAATTACACCAAGAGTTGCTAGAAGTAGACTTTCAGCGGAAACTGGAGTTTTGTCAGTGGGCACTTGAAATGTTAAATCAAGATGATGATTTAAACATGTTCGTGTTCTCCGATGAGGCTACTTTATATAAAAATGGTTTCGTTAATCGTCATAATTGCCATTATTATGCCAATTCCAGACAACTCATAGCCAACACAATCTTTGAACGTGTGGGCGAGTAATTTTGGGAACCCATATCATTGGACCATTCTTTTTTGGCCAGCATCTAACTGGAACAGTTTATTTAAACTTTTTAACAAACACTCTAGAAGATTTGTTAGGCGACATTCCTTCAGCTACACTTCGAAGAATGTGGATGCAACATGATGGTGCTCCACCTCACAATACCGCTGCGGTTTGTCAGTTTTTACACGAAACTTTTCCCAAAAGATAGATTGGGCACGGGGGACCAGTGAGTTGGCCTTCAAGGTGTCCAGATATGACAAGTTGGGACTTCTTTTTATGGGGATTTATAAAAAAGTTTACGTTACACCACCAACTCCCGCGGAAGATATGCGGCAGCGCATTACAGTAGCATTTCAAGAAATTACGCCACACATGCTGACCAATGGTGAACAGTCTTTTAAAAACTGAATTCGTTTGTGTATTAATCAAAATGGAGGACACTTCGAGCAGTTGATGTAAATCAGCGGTCTAAGTATTCTTCTCCTTGTTGTGTTCCGAGTTTCAGTTTGTTTCGTTTTGAGTTTTGTTTTAGTTGTTGTTAGTGGTTTACTTTTATTTGTCAAACCACTTTTTAAACATGCCAGTAAATATTGACACTGTCAGTCCCAAGCCTGATAAAATGAGAGGGAAAAGTTGTTTTGCAACCTTCTTGATGCTGTTACATAGCTACTTTTTTCGGACTTTAGAAAAGAACCTGATTTTTCTGAAAAACTGTTAGAGATAAGTATGGACAACCTATATCAGTTGAAAGGGCATTCAATTTTGCATTCACCCATGACAATTAACATGGGTCATTCCATTTAAAAAAAAAAAGTTTTTCAACTTGCAAGATTATTAAATGTAGGTCTCAGTATTTCCGAGTCTGAATAACGTACACGTTTTGCTCATAGATGACAAGATAGAGTAATTTATGCCAAAACGAACTATAAAACTGCACGTTTCTATCTCTTACGGTTTAGATGCTATCTAGCCTCATTAAGAGATCTGTAATCGTGATTTTTTTTCAAAAACAATTGAATATTTCGAAAACGGTAAGATTTAAACACCATGTACATTTAATAAACTCTATCTAATATTAACCAAGGAATTCAAAAATGCAATAATATATAGGGCGTTCCATTTAAAATAACAAAGTTATGTAGCGCCCACGCGAAATGGAACACCCTGTAAAGCTAAACATATTTTCTTTATATGGCCTACATGATTTCAGACAACTTTTGTTAAAACCATTTTTTTATAAATTTTACTGTTACATAGTTACAGAAGAATCCCTCTTAGGTGGAACACCCATATGTTATATATGTGTGGCAACAGTGTGTATACTAGCTGAATTGTTTGCGTACAAATATCTCTCAATACATTGGTAAAGTCTTGAACAAAATATTTTTAACCGTTTGTATATTGATATTAAGGAAACCGTTATCCGTTGGGGTCATAGTTGCAACTGAAAAGTGCAAATAACTACTTTAAACCACTCGTGTTATATTTGAGGTTAACTGAAATATAGTAAATTTTTCAATAATTAAATTGCGACGTTGCCGCTGTGAGAAGTATCTCTTGGAATATGGCTTCGGTTTGTCTAACTGTTGTGGTAACATATCAAGTAGTACCAAGAGTATAAACTGCGATAAATGCAATTCAAAACTGCATTTAGCCTGTGTTGACTCTACAGTAGAGGACATGTCAAAATTTACCCGTTCAAGGGCAAAAGGTTTTCGATTATTCTGCAAAAACTGCATTAATGGTATTGATAAATTAAATGAAATAACTACTTTACTACAAGATTTGAACTTAAAATTTTTGAACATGCAAGAAAAAATGACTAGTATGGAAACTTCATTAAAGAAGGGCAAAGTAAATCCTTGTTCTGCTAGCTTTGAGACTGTAGTGAAAGAAACTATGGAGAGAATTGAGAGGAGTAAAAATCTCATTGTGTTTGGAGTCGCTGAATCGGAGAATCCTTTAGATTATACAAAAAAAATTATTGAAACAGTTAATACGGATCTCGAAGACAAAGTGATTTCTGCAGAAAGAATTGGGAAACCTGGATATGATCGTCCTAGGCCTATTAAGGTCACTTTTGTTAACTCGCAGAATGTCAAATTCATTTTAACCAATCAGAATAAAATTAAAAACTCAGAATATAATGATATAAAGATAAAATCTGATCAGACAAAAATTCAGCGTGATTTTCTTAGTAATTTGAGAACAGAATTATTTAATAGGAAGCAAAATGGTGAAAATAATTTAACCATAAAGTATATCAAAGGTATACCGGAAATAGTTGAGATTAATCTACATGACACTAGTAGTCCCCCTTCTTCCTCCAATCACCAAGCAAATC